>JAGFML010000076.1:0-181502 GCA_021030945.1 Pyrenula aspistea
ATCCGACCCAGCATGCCCCGCGGGTTGAACCCACGTGGTCCGGGTGCGGGTAAACCGCGGGTTCTTCGCAGTCTACCTTTGGGAGATGTTTTTACGGGGTAGAAGTTTTTTTAAAAGTTATATTATCTCAAATTAATATTTGATACTATGTTATAGTTAGTCTAGAATGCTACAATATAGCGGTAGAGTAAAGTAAATATATATAGAACGATTTTGCAAAAAGGTAAATAAAAGAAAAATTAGAAAAAGAGTAAGAAACTGGAAGGGTATTTATATGTTTATTATTTATATGTTATTATAGAGGACATGTAAATATATAATTTAAAAGAAAGAGCTTAAGGATATTATTTATTGTAAATATACTTTTAGGAGAGCTTTAGATGTAGTTTAGCAATGCTAATAGAAGGTGCACTAAAGTGCTTTTTTAATAGCCATAATGCGCCTTAATTAATATGGATAGAATAGAGCTGAAGTTAGATTAAGGTTAGCTATTGGTCAAGCTAAACGTGCAAAGTGAAGCAAGATATGCGAAGATGCTAATACTCTGGTGCTAGAGTGACAGCTATAAGCCATTAGATCGCTATAATATTATTCCTTTAGGCTAAAAGCCAGAAAATATTTTAATTACTGTAAATAAGTTTCCCCTGCGCTAAGCGGCCTTCAGGGGACCTTTAAGATATCCTTAGTGGAGTGATACTACCTCGGCTTGCTGAGGATATGGAGGGTGAAAGAGTACTTTCTTTACGCAGGGACTTGAGGACAAGTCCCTTGAGAGAAGGGGGCAATTGTCACAGCCTGCTAAGACCATATCGCCCCTGGCTATTTAGAGACTGCCGTCCCTCGAACCCTTTCTACTCTGTAAGCGTTCATTTAGCAGAACCCATCAAGCCAGTACTTGGAAACCTACTGTATTGAGATCATTCCTGCTATATTATCGCTACTGCGGTAGTCACCCGGACCTCCCCCGGAGGTCCTTCGGTATCTATTATCACGCCATCCCACACCTGCGCTGGCGCTGACACGATCCTTAAAGGAGAACTTTCTTCTTTTGATTTCAAAAAATTCAACAATTTTATAAGATAATTAGGTTTAATAATTTTATAGAATATAGAGAATTAAGAGATAAATTCTTCTATATAATTATTTTATATAGTCATCTCTTAAAATTAATTTTAAGAGTAGCAGACAGTTAAAGTAGAGCTTTTCGCACCAAAGTTGGATATTAGCGGCTTTGATTCCAGTCCCTTGCCAGGGAAAAGCACGATATAATTAGCTGGAGCTGAAATTGGTTCCTTCACAGCATGGTTTGTATACAGCTGCCAGCCTAATTATCGCGACTTCCTGCACCGCTTTTCAAGACCATCGGACTCAATGCGAGCCTCTGCACGAAAGTATAGTCTACGAAGATCGATCGACTCACTCAGAGCCGATGCTTACATCGAGCAAATTTTTCACAGCCTGAGAACCTGGCTGCCACGAATCCTTCCAGCTCATAATTCAAGAAAATTCTTGCAAGCGGGGTGGAAGACCTTCGATCTCGTTACATTCAGCCATTCAAGCCACAATCTCAAAACTGCTCCTTTGCTCTACCTGCTTTTCTCAATAAGTGAGTCGTCAAGCCTCCTGGTGTTGATGTCTCGACCCACCGCAGCGCCCATTACCCTTACTTCCCCTGTCTAATCAGCACATGCTCAACCGAAGTTTCCCTAAATCATGATCCTAGAGCAAAGTTGAATCCCTCCTCCTTTGTATTTACTACGATCTAAATCTCCTATCATTTATTACCATTTTCATGTTCGACCGTTGACAAGACCCCGGAATTCCGCGCGTCTACATCGCAGCGAAGCCAGAGATACCGGTATAAGGTGCTGTCATAGGAGATTTCACTACGAATTATACAGATACTTACACCAATACCGCGGGCATATCCATCTTGGCGCATATAAAGCATGTGTGCATTCGATCTTCTTAACGACAAGAACCTGCCCATCAACATCGTAGCGCTACTCCGTACGGAAGCCAGTGGTTGCATCTGTGGTGGGTGTCTTGGTGAAGGTCCCCGAAGTGTCATGCGACAGTTTGACAGTCGTTTTACGTCGAAAGCTTTGGGTTATTACTACATGGTGTGAAGCCTATGCTTCGACATCAAGCGCGCCTTCTCCAGATCTAGCAATAACGAGGGACAAAGATAACTGCTTTTCCCTTTCGGCGTTCCAAAGCCTTTCGCAGTACACATCACGAACACTTACTCCATGGGATAAACACCCCCCCCTTCCCCTTTCCTCTTCATGCTACCAAGAAAACAGAGAGTCAGCACTTCAAACCGCCACTTACATACTCTAGACGTTGTATGTAAAGTGGGTTGAAGTTGAACCTGCGATGCAGTGAGAGCGCGCTAGAAACAGACCATCAGCAATCAACTGTGTTTGTACGAAAACGGGTAAAAAAATGGCAGCGAACGTACGGGGATAATTCCATTTATCCAGGCACCACAGCGTTCTGAATTGACTCGAACCGACTTAAACGCTCGCAGGCCGAGCCAGTTCGGGTCAGGAGCTCTACAACTCGCTAAGACTCGCTAAGACTTGAAGAGGGGCACTGATCCTCGAAAAGGTACCTAATTTTACTAGTAAACACTACCAAAATGAAGATTCCTAGCTAACTCCCCTAACAGGGTCTCAAAGCGCGCAGAGTCTAATATTTCCTCTGTACAACAACCGCAACTCACACTCTTCACCTTTCCAGCAAGCTGTTCAACCTACAATTTCCTATCGATTGACACCCTTTCCACCGTCAACAACACCATCGGGATACCCTTCCCTATCGCAACAAACATTCTTGCTTGTCTCTGCAGAGTACGAACGCGTCTTTAGCGATACTAGAAAGCTTCTTAGCCCCAGTTACATTCACCCAAACACATCAATAATTAGCAGCAAAGGGTACATCCAGAGGAATAAACATACCACCACCATTCAACCCCATACCACCTGCCTAAAGGGGGTATAAACAAACTCCCAGTCACTCGCAAGTGCCTACTCGGGGTCCGGGCTGCTGAAGGCCTCCTCGCTTGTTGGACCTGCAACCACCTGCTCATTAGTAACGCTGACCTGGCACTGAAAAAGGCCCCAGGAGATACACGTACACCTGCACGCGAGGACAACCCTGCCAAACTACGGAGAAAGACAAAGAGTTAGTGGCTTTAGATCGTTCGCTTATTTATGATGTAGCGAAGTGAGTGGGTGGGTCGACTTACGACGCAGCTGATGTTCTCTGGAAAGAAATTTGTTAGTGATCAAGTACTGTTATATTGGCACGAGAAAATAACAAGATTTCTTAGTGAAACGTACTAGGACATGCAGGAGCGTTAGGGTGCGGTTCGGCTGCAGACCGAGGATTCAGGAGATCGGTATTGTTGACGATGGGCGCGGCGGTGGTAGGAAGGGTTAAAGTGGTGAAAATGAGGATGAGCTTGAGAATGCTGGAGAGTTTGAAGCAGGGCATTGTGGCGACTGTGGTTTTGAACTGATAGGAGCGGCTGGAAGACGTTTGATTACTTTATCGGGTAGAGATCTCGGCCGGTGGATAGTGTGGAAGTGTGGTGGAGAAACGAAAGAGGAGATGCTCAGAAATGAGAAGAGGGCGGTATTTGTTTATTCTAAAAACACCGTGAGAGCCGGAAGAGCTCTGTGGTTTCCGGGTTAACGATTGCGCGTACCGCGGGAAGTATACAGTATGATGGGAGCCGAGTGTCCGATATCTACCCCAGAAATGAGAAGAGGTTATATACCCCAAAAACATTGTGCGAGCCGGAAGAACTCCTCACGTGCCGGGTCAACGAGGGGGCGTACCGCAGGAAGCACATAGTATGGTGGGGGGTCCAATGTCCGACATCTACTCGCAAAGTAAGTGCCAAAGTCCGAACCATACCTTTGCAAAAGGCTAAAACTTTCCCATATCCCTTCCAATCATTTGAACTGGGTGACATCGAAATCAAACTTCATCCCACTCTCCGGATCCACAAACCCCGACTTAAACGTCCCCTTGAAATCTTGATCCCCCATCCCAAAATTCCTCATCGCCCTCTTCCTCTCCCTTGCGTGAAACACGTCCTCATGATCATTCGTCTTGTAGAACTCGATGGTATCCACCAACGACTTCCTCGTGAAGCTCTCCTTGTACTCCGAACTCACGGGGCCCGACCTCAGCACCACAACGTCCCCATAGACCGGCTTCGAATGGCAGAACAAACCCGCAACCTCGTTGAGCTGCTTGGAACTCGACTGCTTCTTGGAGAAGCACGTAGTCTCGCCGTACACGAAGTAGTACCAGCCGTCCGCGCCGGCGTGGTCGTAGAATTTCCCGACTTCCGTTCCACTCCTCTTCCATCCCAACATCTCCTTGAGCTCTTTGATCTCCTGCGTCTCATTACCGTAGCCTTTCAGAGTACAGGGCGAGAGGCTGCGGGTTATGTTGGAGAAGGAGGTGGAGTCATCTTTGTGTTCTGTCGAGCTCGGAAGCGCGTGGACGATCCAGCATTTGGACGATTGGAGGCCAGGGCAGGTCTGTTTGTGGGATTTGAAAGACGCGGATTGGCAGGTTTTGGAACAGTAGTGGGTAGTCTTGCAGGCGGCGCAGCGGAGAGGCGCGGGTTTGTTGCAGGAAGGGAGGAGCAGGTGGGATTTTCGGCTTCCGCCATTGTTGAGGTGATCCGAAAAGGGCAGCTATTCGAAAATTTCAATGAACGTCTTAGGCAATACAAGCACATGAGTTTCAGAGAATAATTGGTGAAATCCTAGAACTTTTAAGTGAAGTCGACCACCGGCATTGGGGATGGAAAGATTTTTAAAACGCTGTCTACCTATGTTCTTGTCACATTAGCGCTTCTCGTGTGGACGAGGTGACACCCCCCTGTTCAAACCTTTCGCGACGCGGTCGACGCGTCTGATGCGGATCACTCTACGCGTCAAGCGGCTAAACTTCGGTTAATTCCGCTGTGCGGGCTGCTCTCTATCATCGAGATATCTTCATTTGAAAGGTAATGTAGGGCATTCTACAGCGCGGGACTTTATGCTCGATGAGCAATGTTGATACCGAGGCTCTGAACCCTTACATGTCGACGTATCGAAAAGACGGAAAGCATTGTGACGGTTCTACTTGAACGCATTCGATGCTCAATGGCTATCATACTGGTCACAATAGTTAGTATCTCGATATACTCCGAATTTCTCAAGAGGTCTTTTGTCTTTTTAGGCTAAACCGGATTAAAATGCTATCACGCCAACTCCTCTATTTCCTTCCCCCAACAAATTCGCGCGATCTTTTGCGCCTTCTACCGCTTCATCACCGCTTGCCACTCAATTCCTGATAATCCTACTCCTCGTCCTCCTCGCCGTCGTTGTAGCGCCATACGTCGACCCAATCTCCCCAGATTTGATGTTTGAAAACACTACCTGCGCGTTTGGGTACTTCTCTTGCAGCGCAGTCGCATTTCCAGAGTCGATACTGCACGGTCCACGTTTGTCTCCTGGGTTTGTGCCGCTGCCGGTGTACGCGTCGAGCCAGGTCATGCCGCCGGACGCATCATCCCACTGCATTTCATTAGTGTCGGCAATTCTTTGTAAAGAGGAAAGTGTTGGAGGCTCACAATAGAGAAAACGAGAACCATGCCATTCGCGATCGCTCGGCTGAATTGAGTCATGCCGCCCTCCTGTTTGAAGGTATTCGCTGTATCGCCGAAGGCGGCCTTTTGGTCGGTGCAGTACTGATCGCTGAGGCTGTCGTACGGAGCCAGTCCTGACACCTTGCTCGCGGCGTTGGCGATCACATTTCCATCCTGGACGTACAATCTCCTGATCTCGAATAATTGGCCTGTGGTAGTATTATCGCTTGTAAGGAATTGGGTTACAACGGTGAAGGGCTTGGTTGTGTCGACGGTGCCGCCTGGACCGTAGAAGTCCGGGTTGCCTTGGCGGTAGGGGTTGTATTCGCAGCCGCCTTTGTCGCAAACGCTGTTGCAGGCGCTGCCAGAGCAGACGTAGGGAGCAGAGGTGTTATAGTCGCAGGGATGTGGAGTGAGTTGAGTAGCAGCAGAATTTGCCTCCCAGAGGTCCATCTCGGAGCAGCAGTTCCCGTAGGAGTCGAGATTGGCCTGTTGAAGTTAGCAGAATAATATGAGTAGAACCTTTAATGACTACATACCTCGTATGTACCGTCGGAAACAACAAATGGAGTCACAGGGCATTGAGCATCACAGTAGCCAGTTCCGTACTTGGCACCGGCAGGATTAGTGGAGTTGTTCAAGCCACCGTCTTGCAGCATCTCAGAAAGGTATAGAGCGCCATTGATGCCACATGGCACTTGAGAGACGTCGACGTCGTAGCTGATTTCTTGGTTGAGGAGCTGAAACCACTCGTACTTCGTCCCGTCTTCTGCTAGGAGGTACGCCCGTGGTGAGGCAAGTGTTGTGACATTGTTATTGTTGAGGAAGAGATTGAGAGTAACAGCATCACCGTCGACGGCAATACCATAGCCGGAGTAGTCAACACCTTCGAGAGCGCATTGCTGCGCACACGTTACTGCATCAGGGCAGATCGATGAATTAAAGGCGCCATTCGCTTGACAGTTGGTGTAGCCGCCGACAGTGTGGAGCCATCGGTATTGCGAGTCTAGCACAATACCTGTATTGACTGTTTGGCAACCACTGGCGAGAGTGCATTTCTGCGATGGGAGGAGAGGGTGCACTTCGGGAGTGTTTGTGCCAATCTGCTGGGCAGCAGCGAGTGAAGCAAAGGCGAGGGCGGCAAGGGAAGCCATTCTAAGTAGAATAAAGAGAACAAGAGCCACAGAATGAATTTGGACCTACTAGGATCGATCTGGAGGTTGCTGTCCATTGTTATAACATACCAAGTCGTTCATCATTCTTCCGTCTCTGCCGTCTCGCCTGCGAATGTCACAAGCTTGGTTAAAGATCCGATGTTCACACATTCCTGGCCAAGATTATTCCACCGCATGTTAATTGAATTTAAATGACCGCGATCTGCTGCATGCAGGAACGCGTGGACCCTAACTTGGGGGTTCTCGCAAATGAGAGTCGTGTAAAACGGAAGTGTGGAGGAAAAACAAGGGGAGTCTTAGCCGCGGCGGAGAAACGGTCCCTGATTTCCGGGGGAGTGGTTGGGGGACGGCGATCTAGCTGTTTGTTTGATGTTTCATCGTTAGAACATTGGCGGAGAATTTCAACAGGCGCCAATGGACTCCCACGCATGCTTTTTGGCTAGATTCAATTTCTGCTGATGCTTTGTCTTGGTTGAGAGTATCTAATACAAGCCGGAGAGGCGTTCCGAGTGACTAGCAAGCACGTGCTCATGAAGATAGCTTGTCCCTTGACGCAGGACAAAGACATATATTGTGAAGGATCGTGCGACCAATGGAAAGCTCTGAGAAGCAGTGCTGGATGGGGCTTGAGAGTGCCAAGCTGGAGATGTGATCCTAAGTCCTTGAGACAGGAACGGAGTTAAGATTTGCTGATTGTATCGAGTCACGTGATTTGAAATTTTGCGACCAGATCAATCTAAGTACCTATCTGTTCTTACTAAGATATATACCCACCTAAAACCTCTTATGCCCTTTTAACGGTTTCAAGGTGATTGTTACCTTTAGCATCGCTTGCTTCCAACTTCTGCCAAATCAAAATCAATAGGATCCTGCAGCTAGCAGCGGCTGAACGCCATGCTTTTCTCGGCTGTCTCGCCTCTGGTCCAATATTTTTTCGGTTCCCTTCACCGCCATCCCGAGGTACACTTGGCACTTCACCTTGCTCGCAAAAATAACTTGATGAAGAAGCTGCACGTTGCAACCTCAGTATCGTGCCTTGGCGGCATATGTTTGATGCGGCCGCATCTCCGCGTCTTTAAGCCTTGGAGATGGAGGATCCTCGAAACATATTCTTAGCTCGGCTGAAACGCAGGCGATTCTGAATTTTATCTATACTTCGGCTACATTCGTACAGAATGACACCAAGATTTTGGGATTCCGAGACCAGTAACTCACATCGCTATGGTGCCAACAGCAGATAGCACCGAGATTGATAATCGGGGTTAACCGGGCTTAGATAGGCTAAGAGATTTAAAGAGATATAAGTGATTGGAAATGCTCTGCGAGGGAAAGTTAGCCTCGACTTCGAATAAGTATTAATATCTCCTAAGTTCTCTGAAAAGGTTCGAACGTCGATTCTGCATTTCCTACGTTTCATTGTCACTTCTCCAACATGCCTGACTTCGGATTCCACGCCACTGGCGACGAAGTCGTCGCAGCCTTCAAGGACCAGGTCAAGGGCAAGACCAGTAAGTCTGAGCTCAGAATATTTCTGTGCACGCTCAGACTGATACCCTCGCATAGTCTTCATTACTGGAGCAGGCACCACTGGCCTTGGTGCAGGCAGCGCAATTGCCCTTGCGCGTGCCAAACCAGCACGTCTTCTCCTCCAAGCCCGTACTCTTGACCGTGTTCAGCCTGTCCTTGACGAAATAAAGTCCATCGACCCCTCCATCGAAACGACATTTGTTCCCTTCGACTTAGCCGACTTTTCGTCAGTCCGAGCAGCCGCCGCAGAGATATCTGCCAAGATTGACAAGCTCCACATTCTGATGAACAATGCCGGTAGAATGGCCATCCAGGAGTATTTGCTTAACAAGGATGGGTACGAGATGACTTTAGCGACGAATCATCTCGGACACTTTCTGCTGACGGCCCTGCTGATGCCGAAGATTCTGGCAGCAGGGAAGGGGGCGAGGATTATCAATGTCTCGAGCCTAGGCCACAATATTGGTCCTTTCAGGTTTGGTGACTACAACTTCTCGGTATGTCAGAAATCAAGATTGTCATTGTCGCGCTTTATCTCAGAACGCGCCTATTCGGAGCCCGGAAAGCTTTTACTCGTACAGCTATAGGACTACTGCTGACTGCTGCATACAGGGCGGGAAAACCTACAACCCCTGGTCCGGCTACGGTCAATCCAAAACCGCCAACATCCTCTTCTCCCACGGCCTCGCGGATCGCTTCGCTAAATACGGTATCTTGGCTTACTCGCTCCATCCCGGCAGTAACGTCTCCTCCTCCCTTTCCGCTCCCACTCCCCTGCTAACTCCTCAACCCCAACCAGGCATCTGGACAACCACCCTAGCCAGCCACCTCGAAATGGAGCAATTTGAAACAATCGCCGAAGTCGCCTTCAAAAACACCGGCAAGCTCTTCGCCATCGACCCTAAGAAGAGCGTGGAAGAGGGCGTCTCAACACAGCTTGTGGCCGCGCTGGATCCAGCGCTGGAAGCGCAGAATGGCGCGTATCTGTCGGACTGCAGGGTCATCGAGGAGGCCGAATATGCGAAGGGGAGGGAGAATGTGGACCGGCTCTGGGAGATCAGCGAGAAGGCTGTTGGGCAGAAATTTGAATCTTGAAGGAGTCATCTGAGTTGTTCACTTTTCGCCCCTGGGGAGTTCGGAAAATGCTGAGGGACGAAGTGACGTTGGCCGATGATAGAGTTTGTCTTGACATACGACACGATCAATACAAGATAAATCTGATACAAAAAAAGAGAAGTGGAGAGAGAGACACAGAAGTCTCCGATAATCTGAGCGGAAATAACCGTCAAAACGCCAATTTCGTGAAAGGCCATGGACGAGTTGCACAATTTGCAAATGTGTACTAGAGAGCACTGTGTTAAAATTCCGATGGCCACTTGGCATGCTGTTATCGCTTGCAATGTACTGTTGTGGGGATGCTTCCTTGCATCGCCGTGGAACTAACACATATCGGCGTACGTTTTAAGGAAACTCCCGTCCCCAAAGCAAGGTCTCCCACATCTTTTTCTTTCTGGCTCAAGAAACACCGTCGTAAGCATCGAGACGATGCAAAAAAAGGTTTGCAAAATCCCTCCCGCCCGTCCCCAAATCAAACCTCCTAAACGGATACTCCTCCCTACCAACCAGCCCCTTCAACCACTGCAAATTCAGCGCCCCTACCAGCATCCCTTTAACGACAATCTCACTCCTCCTCTTCGCCACCGTATGCCGACACGTCGGCAACAGGCACCGCCACTTTTCCCTCCACGTCGCGCCCATGCGCCGGTCCTCGCCTAACAAGCTTGTAAAATTCCCCCACTTCTCCTCTTCTTCCACCGAAGGAGGTCGCGGCAGCACGACCTGGAGCTCCTCGCACTCCACGCACCACGGCAGATCGAGCCGCGCCACCCCCGCCGTCTCCAACTCCCTCGGTTCCAGTAGCAGCTCGTCCCGCGGGTGTCTCTCCTCCTTCTCACCATGTCGGTAGAGACACTCGATGCAGCACCGGTTCCGGAACTCCGGTCTCCATATCCGGAGCCCGACGTTGAGGAAAAAGGGGGACAAGAAGCAGCGGAGCGGTTTAGCCTTAGCACAACGGTAACACGGCAAAAGCGTTTTGTTCATGTTGATGGCAACGGCCCAGCCATCGCCCCTGTCATTGTCGTCGTCATTGGTGGTGGCGGCGGTGTTGTAGGCATTTTCTAAGTGCTCGGCGTAAGCGCGCTCGTTCTTGTCGTTGAGGTCGCGGCATCTTTCATCTTGACGGGTGAGGAGTTGGTGGAAGGTTGGGTGCGCGAGGCGCAGGCGAGCTTGCGAGCGAGGGGAGAGGTAGGAGATGATTTGCGTCTTAAGCTCTGCGGGGAGGGCGATCAAGCTTGAGGAAGAAGAAGAAGTCTTCGGCGCAGACGCAGTGCGCACTGGAGGTGTGCTAATCGGGTGCAAGTCCATGCTGCAGTCGCAGGGTAGCCTGGGTAGTGAGCGCAGTAGACACTGACTAGGAAAAGGGAACTGTCAAGGTTGCTGACGCAGAGCTGGTCGGTATTGTGTTGCGTACTGTGAGCGTCTTCGATAGCAATGCGTTTTGAAAAGATTCAGAAAGCCATGGTGGAATGCTTGCCCTCGTTTTATGGGGGTGTTATAAAAACAAGATTTTGAAAGATAATGCAATTTTTTCCGTTTTGGCACACAATAGCGAAAAAGTTGCGGAATTCCGGCGACTTGTACAACGGTCGAAAGTCTAATTTCGAACTTAAAAAGGAATAGGAGTAACCATAGGAGACTTAGAGCATGATAAATAGAAAGGAAGAAGAATTCAACTTGCTCTAGGATCAAAATTTAGGGTTACTTCGGTCGAGCTCGTGTGCTGCTTGGAAAGGAGAATTAAGGTCAATGGTGCCGCGGTGATTGAAAACAACTAACGCCTAAAGGTTTCACAAACAGACTCCCTACCTGTAGATATTCCTGCGGATTTCTAATTGTCGGAAGAAGGGCGCTTTGGCTTTACCTACGCGGCCATAGTACACCGGTTTTAAAAGTGCTGATCAGCCATTCCACTTCCGCTCAGCGCCTGACACTGGTTTCATATGAAGTACCTCGAGAGTCAGGACTGTACCGATACGAGAATCGAAGCATCATTCAATAGATGGGCTCAAAAGACATTCAGTTGCAGAGTTGTGAGGTTGCGGTCTATCTGAGAGGTAGGGAAGTGGCGGAGAGCGGCGGAGGTTCTCGGAGGCGGAGATCGTAGCTCGGAAAAAATCCACCTAACGATGTCGGGATTAGCGATTGGGTCATTCAATGCAGCGGGGTTGACGGGCATTGTTGTCACTGGACACAGATCATTAGGTGCTCGGCGCCATCATGTAGCTGGACTCGACTTCTAGCAGCGAGCCTGTTTCAGCCCGGTTCGGTGCTGTACCAAACACTCTTCATTTCCTGACCTGGATGGCCGAAGCGTTTCTGAAGATTGGGGCCGCTACAGGAAGCGCTCAGCCATGGACGTGGCTGCCGGCGAATTACGCGTTTGCCTTTCATTGACGTGCCTTGGACATCCGTCTCCTCTCAGCATTAAGAAGCCTACGAGAATCAATTCTCCACCGCTGGAAAGCGTGCCAACATGTCGGTCCATTTAGCGCCTACTCAGGTTCGCGTGCCTTCACGAGCTCCATCCCGAGCACCGTCGAGAGCTCCTTCGCGAGCGCCTTCACATGCACCGTCACGGGCACCTTCGCAGCATCGCCCTCCGCCGGGAGTACCCTTGAGTACCGTATCTGGACCACCTGTTCAGCGAGTTCGACCTGGGAAACGCCTGATAGTGGCATGCGATGGTATCTAGCAGCTATCCAGGGTCCTAAAATGATCCAAACTAACCTCCGCTCTAGGCACTTGGCTTGACTCTGACAATGGCCTACACAACGGACAGCGGCAGCCACCCTCAAATGTGTCACGGCTCACGTGGGCCTTGAGAGACATCACATCGAGCGGCATACCACAAGTCGTACATTATCAAGCTGGCGTTGGGTCTATGGGTGGTAGAATAGCTCGAGCAGTCGGTGGAGCTACCGGCATGGGCTTAAAGGAGAATGTCAGAGAAGCGTATTCTTTCCTGTCTGTCAACTACACACCCGGTGACGAGATCTTCCTGGTAGGTTTTAGCCGAGGAGCATGGACAGCAAGAAGCGTGGCCGGTATGATTGGAGCCATGGGCCTGCTAACTAAACAAGGAATGCCTTTTTTCTCCGAAATTTTCGAGGACTTTGAGCATAGGCATGATGCAGGATATTCTCCGGACTGGCTAGATGTACCCTTCCACGACAAGCCTCCTTTTGGTGACGAGTATGTCGCTCAGCTGGAAGAAAGAGGGTTGACAACTTTACGAATATCAATCAAAGCTATTGGTGTTTGGGACACGGTGGGATCACTGGGTATTCCCCGAGTCGGATGGCTTGAAAGTCTTGGCTTGCAGTCAAGAACCGTGAAACAATACGCTTTTTACGATACTACTTTAAACCCAATGATCGAGAACGCCTTTCAGGCTCTAGCGCTTGACGAGCATCGTGAACCCTTCGCGCCCGCCCTCTGGGAGAAGCCGCGAGACTCACGGACGAATCTAAAGCAATGCTGGTTTCCCGGCGTTCACAGCAATATTGGCGGAGGGTATGACGATTCGGACTTGGCAAACATAACCTTGGCCTGGATGATCTCCCGGCTTGAGTACTTTCTGGAATTCCGTGACGGATATATGATTGAGCAGAACGACAAGAACAAGGCATTCTACAAATCCGATGGACAGAAGGCGCGGCCATGGAGTTTTGGAGAGATTCACAATTCTCTGAAGGGATTGTATGCTCTGGCAGGTAGTAGGACACGGACTCCTGGGTCGTACTTTCGAGCAGATCCGATTACTGGCCAGCCCACCGGGAAACGGCTGAAGAACACGAACGAATATATTCACCCTTCAGTACGGGCACGCTTGGGTATGGGTGGCCCAGGGGTCGAAGACCGCGGAGTGTACGGACCTCGAGCTTTGCAAGACTGGGATTTTACCATGGGGGAGGCACCAGAAGGAAAAGAGCCCCCGGTGCTTTGGCAGTACAAGGGTAGTGGATCTGTGGGGCAGGATCTAATTCCAGAAAGCGTCCTGCTGCCGACGGAGATGAGGCTGCTGGGCTTGAGTCCGAGGGTTGAGGATTATGTACTTGGGATGGATGAGCCGAGGGAGAAAAAGGAGAAGAGGAGACGGAGAAAGAGTCGCGCTTGAGAGGCAAAGCAGTGTCTATTTGTGTGTTGGCTTTAGCGAAAGCATCCCAACATGGCGTTAGTCTCGATCATTGGCATAATTGGTGGGCGTGAGGGACACAGTCATGAATATGATACCCAAGACTTGGCGTAGGATTGGGAAACATACGGTCAAGATCTGTCATCATGATCTACAGGTAGGAGCATCACCATGATGAGCAAATGTTTGATCTTTTCCATATTTCATGAGATAGTCTTTTGTTCATGCAGTTGCGAAATTCCACCTGCGGGCCGTGTTTGCAAATTCGACTTAGATCATCAATGACCATTACACCGCTCTTCTGAAACGATCCCAATCTCCTCACGATCGCCTTGTCTAGAACCATCCTTCTCGGTCGAAGCCCCTCCACAAGGACCCTCGACTTTCATCACCAACACATCGGCAACAGCCTCACTGGCTCACCAGCCACCACCGCCACACTGCGGCTTCCCTAGACCCGCCGATCTCTCCTCGGCAAACTATTTAGCGCGGTCGGCTTCCCCCACCAGCCACACATGACATCACCTTGTTGTCCAATCTCATCACAAATTGAGCAGGGATCGGCTCTCCACTCCCAACGGCCCAGACTATCGATTTGCCTTGCCAACATCCCAGTTCTTTTGAGCTACAAACCTTGCCCAGTCTGTAGGAGACTGATGATCCGAGCACGATCGGGAAATCCCCAAGCTGTGGCTAGTGAAGCTATGTGCTTCCGTGGGCCGCCGTGATTGGGCTGGAAGCTGTTTCCTGGCTGTTGGACAATTTCCCCTTTCATAAACGTGCCGACAGGATTGGGGCACGGATTGCCTGACCGAGGCTTGCCTATGGCGGTTACGCGGTGAGACGTGTGTGATTGCGGTGACAAAATGGACGAGGATGTTGGGATAGGTTGGAGACAAGGGGGATCTTCGACGAGGGCGTGAGGTCATTCGCGCATAGAAATTCTGGGGGGCGGGTACATAAGGTAAGCTCCGGCAGCAAAGCTGTTGCTTTGTATTTCTCGTGTCGAATTTTTCTCGCTGCGTCGCGATTTCCCTCGAGAGAACAAAGCGAGCTTCACATTTCAGCGCGTGTCACCCGTGTGAAACCTGTTTGCTGCCTTCGTCGGAAGAAGCTTCCGCAGAGACCAGCTGCATCATACCTACGCACCTGCCGGGATACTCACCTTACCGCCTACCTTGACGAGGCTTGTTTGTTTCTTTTTCAAAATAAAACCTCCGTCCACCGATTCTCCATCAAACCCGCAGCAATAACTCAACATCATCACAACACAACCTACAGGTTTTACCTCTTACATCGAATCCTCCCGCTCGTCTTAGAGCCTTGCAAACCCTAGACGTCGACAGACGAACCCGAATCCCAACCCATCCTCGACCACAAATACTCCCTCACCAAATTCCCCAGCCTCGAATCCCCTGCTCCAGCCAAAATGGGCGCCGTTGTCTCTTGTGTAAGTCTTTCCCATCCTCATCCCCCATTCCCTACCTCTATCTCCATGCCCAGTGCCTTTTCCACCAGCAAGCTCTTCTACCCCCTCTCCAGCCCTGTCGGACCTTGAGAAAGCTGACAAATTGCGCCCAAAAATCCAGGTCGAAGCCTGCTTCCAGGCGGTCGGCCGCTGCATCATGGCCGTCGTCAATGCCATCGGTTCCATAATAATGGCGATCGTGAACGGCATTGTCACCCTCTTCGACATCATCATCGGATGCCTTACCTGCAACCGGGCGGGTGGACGGCGGCATAGAACGAGGCACACCACGAGTGCGGTCTGACGAGGCCTGAACGAGAGGGTGGTGTGGTGGTCGGAGAGCGAATGAGCGAGCGAGGACGTTGGCTATGATATGCATACGACACCAGAGCTGAAAGGAGGGGATTTTTTTTCATTTTGTGATACCGGTAGAGAGGGGGGAGATGTGTGTGTGTCAAGTGAGCAGAGAGCAGTGCGAGTGGCTAGATTGGTTCTGTTCTCTTCCGACAGAGACAGAGGTACCGAAAGCCAGAGGCGTGGGAGTTTTTATCCGGAGCCCCAGGTTGAGAGCATGAGAGCGTGATACGATACGATACCCCCACGGATAGTTTGCACTCGTTTTTTTCTTTAGCCGGGCATGGCTTATATAAGGCTATGGGGCTGGTAGACCTTAATAACTATTCTACTCTTCGAAAAACAAAATTTTTTGGTTTGCTCCCTTGCCTCGTGTTCTTCTTCCGCCGCCCCAGTCACTGCACTCGAAAGGGAATGGACAGTACCATTTCGACTAAGGTATCTAGAGGAGAGAGAGAGAGCTGAATATAGATAGAAATTAGCGGCCGCCCTCTCGCAGTTATTCTGCCCTAGACAGACAGACAGAAAGGTTCGCGGCATGTTTGTTGGTGGTGGGTTTTATTCTGGATAAATGTAAACATGGAGGAAAGAATGTGGAAGGTAGAGGAAGGTCTGAGTCTTTCTCTTTCTCTTGATATTGCTCTTGCTCTAGGGTTTCAGCAGTGGAATGTAAGGTATGTAAGGTATGTATGTATATATCGTATTTTCTCTGCCTAGTTCAGTGCCAGCACTTCGAAGTTCGAACTTCGACTGACACTGACACTAACACTTCTCAGGTGGATTTCCAGTTGGACTTCCAAGCAAAACTTCCCCTTCCCCTTCCCCTCCAACTTTCACATACCCCCAACAATCCTCCTTAACCCCCTCCCCCTCATCCCCCAGGTGACCCCATACCCGACCTCGCTGATCCCCTTGCACACCTCCCACGCCCTTCCTGCATCGGGAATCGGATACCTCAGCGCGGGCGGAATGTGAGTCCTGATCCCCAACCAAAACCCCATCCCCACCCACCAACCCCCACCACCACCCGCCCACGACGCATCCTCACACACGGCTTTCACGTTGCACAGTGCGCGGAGGCCCTCGTCCCCGCCGAACCGGCCGTATCCGGACCCTTTGTTCCGTCCGCTCCCGCCAAAGGGCAGGCTGCAGGCGTAGTAGGCGGCGAAGTCGTTGACGGACACCATGCCCGCGTCGACCGAGCGCACGATGCGCTGGACCGTGCCCTTTGGGTAGTCCGTGCCGGTGCCGTCGTGGCCGAAGACGCTGGCGCCGAGGGCGTAGGCGGTGGAGTTTGCGATGTGGATGGCGTCGTCGACGTCGCGGGCCTTCATGAGGAGGAAGACGGGGGCGAAGAGCTCTTCATGGGCGATGGGCATGGAGGGGATGACGTCTGCGAGGAAGGTGGGGAGGAAGTAGGTGCCGTTTGGGGAGGGGGGGTGGGTGTGGCGGGTGCCGCCGTGGAGGAGGCGGGCGCCGGAGGAGACGGCCGATTGGATTAGTTCTTCGAGTTTGTCGAAGTTGCGGGAGGAGACCATCGCTCCGACGTCGGTTGTTGCTGACGCGGAAGACAAGCTGTCGGTTTTGGATTCTGTGAAGGGCATATTTGAATTTTGCTTGCTCGATATCGAGCTGTGAGCATGTCTGTCGTCTAGCGCGTTTCCTACGCGCAAGGACTTGATGACTGGTAAGACCTTTTCAATGATCCGATCATAGACGCCTGGGAGAGCAATAACCCTTTCAATACCAATGCAGTTCTGTCCAGCAGACTGGAAGACACCCCGCAACAAGATCGATGTCACACGATCAAGATCGCGCAGCGTCTTCTTGTCATCCAGGACAATCGTAGGATCTTTCCCACCTAATTCTACCGTAACCGGAGTTAACGCTGACGCAGCGGAAGCACACACCTTATACGCAACCTCTCGACTGCCGATGAAGGTGATATGCTTGATCGCTGGCCGACTCGTAAATAAGTCTCCAAGCTCAGGTAGACACACGACGCTTTGCACAATTTCTGGAGAATGGCCACACGCAGCGAGGGCGCCTTGAACAATGCCCAAGAAATACTTCGCGCTCCAGCAGGTCTGCTCGCTCGGCTTGACTACAATCGCGTTTCCGGCGAAGAGAGCCGAGATGATGGGCGAGATGAAATTGTGAAAGGGGTAGTTCCAGCTCACAGCTGCAGCCACCAAGCCCAATGGCTCGTATATAACAGTATTCTTCTTGTACGCCATGAGCAGGTTTGTAGGTCGTCTTGAAGGTCGCAGCGCTTTCTCTCCATGTAAGACAGTCCATTTCAGCTTCTCACAAGTTACTAAGATCTCTCCGAACGCAGCATCGACCCTAGTTTTGCCGGAGTCAAGACAGCAAGCCCCAACGATCTGATCTTGGTGTTCGAGGACGTATTTCAAGAGCGTATTGAGCACACGACGCCGCTGGGTGAAGGTCGTCTTTGACCATTGTAGCTGAGCCTTGCTTGCTCTGACGATCTTCTCGTCAATGTCTTCTCTAGAATCCGCTTTGATGTCGCGAGCTGGTGCAAGAGGGTAGCCATCTGCAGGCGCTACGGTTGGGATATACTGCTCGCTTGCCTATAAGACTGGTTAGCATTATAGGCATGCACAGGAATGCTTAAAGCGTACATTGGCTGGACTCTCCCCTTTGCCACCGCTTTCGCCATCGGGGACGGTACTCCTCCTAAGAGGTGGCACCTCGTAGCCAATTGGTATCTCATCTGTCTTTCCGAATATGTAAACACAAACGAGGAGTACGATGACACCGACCACGGCCGTCAAGGGCCATCTTGATAGACCTTGGTCAAGTGGTAGGTCGAAAAGTTTGCGCCAGATGTCGTCCATCTCTGGGTACATTTTTCCGTTTTACTTGCGAAGAGCTTCGGCAAGCTCCTGGTGGCCCGTGCGTTGAGCATACTTCGGCCAAATGGCCAACTCTGGTGGCATTCTTGAACCGTCTGGACGAGCACTGTTGTCATACATGTCAGAGTCTTCCAGTTCAGCGTACCTAGAAGCCAAGGATCAATGAGTTTCTTCTCAAGACCTTGTGCTGTCTTACAAGAGTAAGAGCACAATGTTATGACTGGCTGCTAGGAACGTCAAAGTTGATAGTTAATTTCTATGCCCTCTATTGAATGTTGTTGCAGGATATTCATGCGACAGACATTGCTTCATACGCCAAGTCGGCTACATATACCGCGTCTGCCATCTTTAATGCAATGACCCTCTCCAAAACGTCGAAAGAAAGAATAGAGGTCTCCTAGACTAAACATCAACCTGCACTGATCTGCTGTCTCAACACCGGATGAACTTCTTATCGCTCAAAGAGTAGCGGAACATGCAACACACTGATTAGCAAGCTCTCGATTCTCTGCAAGTTTTGTTCAGCTGAAGCATCAGTGTCTCACCCATCCATTGTCATCTTTGCTGTTGCATCAGTCACGATGTCGCTCTCCATCTCCGCAGCCTCTCCCGTAATTTTTGTGACTTCAGTGATTTCAGCCTTTCGCTTTACAGTCATCGTTAAGTTGAAAGAGCTGCCTCCTTCCGGATCTTCCTCTATGGAGATATCGCCACCGGAAAATTTCTTGACACTAGGTCCGCTGATGGTCAGTTTCAGATCCTCTTGGCGCTTGATGGTGAATTGTGATGCACCGCTGAATTGCATGGACTGTTCGATGGTAGCCTATTTCATCGTCAGAATCCAATAGCGAGTGCTGCCCATATTGTTAAAGTCGTCAAGATTGAAATCGTTGTGTGTACCGACCTCGACTAGCTTCCAGCCAAAAAGAGTCTCTGGGTTGCCCTTTTTCCAGTAGTTAAAGTGCCCCCCCTTCTTCTTCGCTTTTCCGGTTCCCGATGCTCTTCGCTTGGACTCTGGAGCGATAATGGCCTGTGAGCTCTCCGACGTGCTGTCCAGGCCGTCAGAGCTCATCTCGTTCTGCTTCCGCTTTGGAAGTCTTCCCGTCGGTTTTGTAAGCTAGAGGGTCGGTTCTGTCTGTCCTGTAAGACAGGGGTCCCAGGACACTCCTCCACAGGACCGACCACTGACTACAGAGTTCAGATGCAGAAATTGTTACGAACTTGTTGCGAAAGATCCCGGCGAGGACGGTTGCTATCGAGATACCAACTGGCAGCAATGGCTAGACGTGAATAAAGAGCTTTACAAAAGATCGAAGTTAATTTGTCAGCCCTTCATGACAAGAATTCGCCGTCAACTGCTGACAAAATACTTCCTCAACTACGAATGAAAATGCGCCGAAAGCAAGTCCAGAAAATTGTTTTAAAGCTACAATGACAGAGATTGATGGCCAGTCTACCGGAAACCTCAAGTCCGCGGTTTCATCTTCAAACCCGCTCATCCGAAGCCGCCGCTCGCTTTCCCGAGCCGCCTCACAATCGCTTCGCTCTTGAGATCTGTTGTACGCCAGCTCGCCATCGTAAAAGCGTGGGGATACGCAAAAATAATTTATCATGTGTCAAGGGCTTATTCGGAAATCCTCTCTCAGCGTGAAAGGCGCAATGTTATCAGAACCTGTCTCTCTCTGTATGTTTCATCAAACGAACCAAAAACGTTGCCATGTTGATTGAATAAAGAATCGCCTTTACACAGAATGTTGACTACTTAACTTCTCAAACCCTTACCAGCTTCCGTCCGTCGAGCTTTCCCAGATCCACGTGTAAGTGTACCGTTCCCTCTTTTCCAGTCTCCATTTCCGCCACCTTCCCCCATATCCTCTCCATTTTGTCCATGTACTCGGACATCTTATAGTTCTTCAGGAATTTATAGACAGCCATATACGCACTGTCAAGGGCTCCCACGACCCACGCGTGGTGTGCACTGGACGCTTCGCCCACGATGTGGAATTTGGAATCCGCAGCCGGACGGGTCAGATACGGGTAGAAATTTGCGAATTGGCCGGGACCGAAGAGGGCGAAGGCTCCGGAAGTGAAAGGACTATGGGACCAGGAAAAAGCGTGGTGGGTCATGTATGCAGATGAAATCAGAAACCGGATATAGGAGAGAGAACGGGGCTGGGTGAAACTTCGCTCGTGGAGTAAGGCAAGGTTGTCGAACAGGGTCTCGAGAAGCTCTGTTTCCCCGCCCGGAGAGTGTCGGTTGATCAGAGACCCGGTTCGAGTCGCGTCCTGGGACCAGTTGTAACAGCATAGGAGCACTGCGGGCTTTTCGTGGCCATCATTGAGATTGTAGGAAGGATAGACGCAGACTCGAAGGGCAAGGTCGGTATTGGCGGCGCCTCCATTAGTAATTCCACATTCTGTGATCCACCAGGGGTATTTGAATTTGATGGCAACCTTGGCGCTGTCATCGTAATGAAGACAGCGAATCGCATCCTTCTGCGAAGGGTGCAGTCCTAGGTCTCGAAGATCTATGCGTTGTAGACAGCCGAGGCTGGTTGTGTTGAACACGGTGGCGTAATGTCTGTCGCTGCCTTCACCGGCGCAGTGGACGATCATATTATCGACACACATTTTTTTCCTGTCGATTGAAATTCTGGTAACCGGCTTCTTCAGCTCGATGCGTCCAACTTTGTTGTCGTCGATCTGGTCACGCATCGCATTCGTCACCATCGAGGAGCCACCATCAACACAGAACCATTCCACAGCTTTATGCGGTCCATCACCCTCCGAGTTGGGAGGAGCATCAAAAACGAAGGAGTCAATGACACTTTCCGAGAAGGCTTGATCGAATAGATTGGTTCCGGTGTTAAATGTCTCTAGCCACTGAGTTGAGAAAAAGTCCAACTTGGGTTTCATCTCTTTTGAAGACTGAAGGTATTGCCGGGTGCTAAATTTGTCTTGATGCATCAAATGTTCGAAACCCTTAACCCAGTCTTCCTGCAATTCTTGCTTGTATTTTCCAAAAGCTTTATCAAGAATGCTCTCAGAACCCTCCTTGACGATATTGTCTGGAACACTGCCGCCGTGTGTCTTTGACAGCCCATAAACGTCTCCATCCTCAGGAAGAGACTCGCCACTGATGTAGATTCTGTCGTTAAATCGACTAGGAGTCTCCACAGAGCCATCATCTAGATAGTATCTGATTAACGATATCCCGTGCAGGCGCTTTTCGAAAAGGTCGAATGTCCGGTCCATGATCTTTATTCTTGGAAACCTCATGGCTCCGATGTCGTAATAATCATGCTTATCATGTGAGAAGTAATGAGTCTTGATACGACCACCAACTGTATCGTCAGCTTCTAAAATGTCATATGAAAGTTTTGGTATCTGGAGACTATCCAGAATCATGCCAATATAGAGACCTGCGACACCGGCACCAACGATACAAACACGGACATTCTTCGAGAAGGGATCTTCTTTTGCCTTTGGATGGTCTGACGATCTGTCTGATTCATCTGATACATCGGGAGGTAGGTTGTCCGGAGTATATTGGATTTGGCCCACATCAGGAAAGTGTAGTCTATGTCTAGGCCCATGCGTCCAGCCAATACGATTCAATTCCTCGCTAAGCTTCGTGCGATTCACGCGCCTTGCCCATTGAGCTCGTGGGGAGATGTACTCGTCCATGAGTTCTCAAAAAAGCCATCGAAAGGAAAACCTGAAGAAGGCGTGCAGAATCGGACACTGAGCAGTGAAGATCGGGCGGATTTATGTCCGACAATACGTTAACCTTCCATCTCGGAGGATTTTATAAGAATATGCGTCTTTTGAGCAATCATCCTTTTTGGTCCATCCCACCAAAACCATTATCCCAAGCAAGCAGCGAGTCCAGATCGTTTGTACTACTTGCATTGGGATATTAGAACTCTGTAAGACGTTGTGTATTGGATACGAAGGTCTAGATCAGTTGAAAATGGAAATGTGCATGACAGGTTCCTTCTCTTGCTAGAATTGCGGCTCATCTGCGCCACTCCAAGGTGATGAGCAGAGCAAAATTGGCAAGTGCGTGCCGAAGCAAACTTCAGGGCTGCATATTCAAGTGAGAAACTTGGAATGAAGTTCCACAAATGGAACCCTGAATGCCAAGTGGCTTTTCGGGGCACCGCTGATGAGACACCATTCAGCTGGATGTGGAAAAGCAATCCCCAACGCGAATCATCATTCAGCATGGATGAACGGAAACCAAGACAGTGCTCGGCATTCATCATTATTTCAATGGCCCTGGCCTTGACCCTGAGAAGACCTCAAAGGGAGTTTTGGCGTGGGAAACTGACATTGTTTTCGTCCCTCTATCAGCTGCAGACTTTCATCGATTAGACCGACATGGTGTTTGACAATTTCTACAATGTCATTGTTGTTGGTGGTGGCCCAATCGGCCTCGCGGCAGCGTACGAGATCGCAAAGGCAGGGAAATCGGTTGTGGTATTGGAGCAGAACATTTTCTTCAATCAAGCAGGGAGCTCTAATGATCTAGCAAGAATGTTCCGAACCATGTATGTTGCCTTCTGTGTTAGTCCAATGCTAGTGGTGACGAAACAAGGTATACTGAGGACTTCATGGCTGACCTTGCGTACGATGCCATGGACATCTGGGACGAATTAGAAAGAGACTCCGGAACATCCTTGAGATCTATGTCAGGCTTGCTGAACTTCGGAGATCCCACCTTCGGAGAGGATACCCCCGAAGGTATTTGAAGTTATCTGTAAGGCGACAATACTCTAACAGGGTAGCTAGGAACTCTCGAAGGGCCGAAGAAGAATCTTGATCGGAAGGGAATGGCATACAAAGAATGCATGGGCTCCTCTACCCGTCAAGATTCTCTTTCTAAATGACGCCAACAGTTACTGTAGAACAGATTGAAAATCGCTATCCATTCAAAAACCTTCCCAAAGACTGGAAAGGAATTCTCGCACCAGACAATGGCGTCATTAATGTTCAACTTTTGCTGAGAACAGTCTCCCGGCTCGCGAAAGATTACGGTGCCCAAATGCATCAGTATGTGGAAGTCAAAAAACTTACCCCTGTCTCCGAAAAGGCCGACCTGAGGGGTTGGGACATCCAGGGTGTCAGGGCGGGTAAAGATACTGTATCGTATAGAGGGGAAAAGGTCATCATCGCCTGCGGCGCATATACTAATCATGTCTTGTTGCCCAGCTTTGATTTCTCTCTTGACTTGGACATCTGGGAGATGGTTTCAAATTACTTCAGCGTAAATCCAGGTCCAGGTGGGACGGTGTTCCCAAGTATGTGGTTCCAATTTGCTCCAGACAAGAATTGTCGGTCACAATTGTTCTATGGATTTCCGACTGTGGAATGGGGACCTCCAAACGTTGCAAGAATTGCTGTCGATGCGGCCACTCAACGAATCAAAGACCCGCGAGACCGTAAAACCAATGTCATCAATCCAAAAGACATTGATAATGTTCAGCAATTCGTAAAGGATCACGTAGTCGGTGTCGACTCAACGGTTCCGGTATTTTCCATGTCATGTCTCCAAACCAACGTTTTTGGGACGTCTCTCACTAGCCTTCTGTGATCGATATCTAGCTAATGGCTACTAGACAACATGTTTGTCCTCGATTTCATCCCGGAAGAGCTTCTTAAGGGTGGTCGTCAAAAATCTGTTATCGTCTTTACGGCTGGCTGGGCCATGAAGTTTGTACCACTTCTGGGCAGAGCGCTCAAGGATATGGCCCTGTCAGGCAATTCAAACTTTGCGAGAAAAGAATTTCGAATGGAGAGAAAAGATCAAGAGACTGGAAAAGGCATTATAATTCGAAAGAGCAACGAAGCTGAGGGTGCAATGGCGATGGAGAATAAGAATTGGGTAGGGAAAGTAACCCAGGGGAAAGGGTCATCAATACACAGCGGACACAGCACTTTGTAGATCTCAGCACTGGGCCCGAAAAGTAGCCCCTTGGGTTTAGCCTTCAGCGGTATTTCATCGCTCCGAAATTAAGTGCGCTACCCTTTGAGGATTGCTTCTTCTTCATCTTGTCAGAGACGTTTGATATTTTCTATGCGCCGAAGCTCTCAAGAAATCCTCATTTGCCTACGTCATTCCGCCTACTCCGCTTATGATAGCATTGGAAAGAACGGCACGGCTGCAATGGGCATCTTCAGAGGCGTACTCGCATCTTTACTCTATCTAGCCTCGAAACGATAGGCAGGTTGATTCGCGAGCAGCGAGGTGAAGGGCGAGCAAAAGCAGTGTCGAGAAGGTGAGCGGCGGAGGATCGTAGGGTGGGAGGTGTCTGCGGTTTTGTAAGATAGTCACACGCCAAGCCCCAGTTGCATCCACTGGAGTTCACCTAACCCGCAAGCGCGGTCGATTTCTTAAGCCGATCCAAGATTTAAGCACATGCTTACAGCCTGTGTAAACAAGACATCGAATAGGTATCAGCATTGAATCTGCAGGATGCCCGGCAGTTGCGCCAGTATTGTTAATCTTTGCTATTGCTATGAAGGAAACGGATAGTGGCGAAACCTGTACATGTAAATGAAGCCTAGAATGGCATATAGGGAAGATTGCGTCTCAACTTGTTATCGCTCGGTTAATGCATAGGGGCTGTCGCTGATAGGTTTGCTGTGAATACTGTACTGACGAAGCAAACGGAGGCCATCCGATACAACCTACAAAATGGACCGGCTGCACGCAGATGTGTAGATGAAAGGGGCAAAGGAAGGGAATGCGATCGTTGTGTATCTTTAGTATACTGGTCAAAAGGGAACTGCGGCCGAATCTGGATGGCCATGGAAGGTTCAATGGATTATGAAGGAATGTGGAAAAGGATTGCAATTGATACCTTTTCTCTGTACGTCACGGTATTGCAAGAAGCGCTTTCAGTGCTTAGCTCAAAATGCCCCCCAATGCTCCGATGATGATCTTCAGGTTCATCCTGCACAGTGGATATTCAACCCTCCTCCCGTCAGACGCCAGGTATGCAACAGCTTGTGCAAAATCGATATGACGCAGCTCATGTAGAGTGCCGATTGCGGAAGCAAGTGATCACGGAAAATCGCCAAGATTGTGGATGCTGATATCCATTCTTTCCTTGATCGAGGGACTGTCCGCATCGTAAGAACCCCTTCGAGTGTCGTAATCATCGACGTTGGTATCGTGTAGTGGCATGTCCGAGCGGCCGTTGGTGGCAGCAACAACCTTCCCGTCGCAGTTGACAACAACTCCATGGAGAGCCATATCCACCTGTTCTTTTTGGGCAACTCCATGTGCAACGGCTTCTCTAGCCTGGTCCATGACTTTAAGCTTACGCCCTTCGCCTCTTATCTGCTCCAAATGTTCAAAATAGCCGTCATCGACAGGTGTAATATAATCTCCACAGAAGACGCCCTTCTCAAATTCTCGTGGGGTATCCCTTAGAGAATTAGGAATGACCTCAACACAGGCTTGCGTTAAGTCATCCAGACGCTGGTAGATGACACTGTCTGCTCCAACGTGTTTGGCAATGGACCCAAGGTCGCGATTGTGCGCGATAAGCTCCATCGGAGAGGCCAGGTCAATGCCATAGATATGGGCATTAGTGATTGGTGGAGCGCAACTGGCAAAATGAACCTTTCGTGCGCCTGCCTCTTTTGCCATCATGACAATTTCTCGACTTGTGGTACCGCGAACAATGCTGTCGTCGACCAGAAGGACGTTGCGATCCTGAAATTCCATCTCCATAGCATTCAACTTGCGACGAACACCTTTTTGCCTAGAGGTTTGCTCTGGCATGATAAAGGTTCTGAAGACATAGCGGTTCTTGACAAAGCCCTGACAGTAAGGCTTGTCGAGGTATCTGGCGACACTGTCGGCTGAAATATTAGACGTCTCCGGGATTGGTATGACAACGTCAATATCCTTGATCTCATCGGGTCCAAGAGTGTCCACAATGGTCTTAGCGAGCTTGTCGCCCATCCTTTGACGGCTTCGATACACACTGATACCATCTATGATAGAGTCTGGTCGAGCAAAATATACGTATTCGAAGATGTCAGGAGCATAGGCTTTGCGAGCTTGAACCTGCCGAATCACTGGTTCTCCACCCTTCTGGATGATG
This sequence comes from Pyrenula aspistea, assembly GCA_021030945.1. NCBI lineage: Eukaryota > Fungi > Ascomycota > Eurotiomycetes > Pyrenulales > Pyrenulaceae > Pyrenula > Pyrenula aspistea. Next base: position 26,440 of record JAGFML010000076.1, read on the forward strand.
ACAGCCTCTCCAGGCTTAATATCACGAAACTGCTTGAAGCCCTGCTGGCTCAGAGCAACAGACTCGGATGCCATCATGTAGTCCATGCCCGTGCCTGAAGCTGATTTCCTAGAGCCCAGGACAAGAGGACGGATGCCGTAGGAATCACGGAAACCTATTACGCCAAAACCAGCCAGCATTGCCGTACAAGCCCATCCTCCTTGACAGCGTTCATACATCCTGCTCAAGGCGGCAAAGAGGTCATCGTGATTAACGCGGGCCTTCTTTGTCTCGTTCAGCTCGTTCGCGAAAACATTGAGCATTAGCTCACTATCGCTGTCTGTGTTGATATGTCTGTGTGCCTCGTAGTCGAGAAAGCGTTTGAGGTGAGGTGCGTTGATCAAATTGCCATTGTGTGCAAAGCAAATGCCATATGGGCTGTTAACGTAGAATGGTTGTGCTTCTGCATTAGCGCTGCTACCAGCTGTAGGATATCTCAAATGTCCGACGCCCATGAATCCAGGAAGGTCTGGAATGCGAGCACCATCGTTGAAAACCCTAGATGCCATGCCGTTCCCCTTGCACTGATATATCCTTCCACCGGACGCGCAGGAGGCAATACCACAGGCATCTTGGCCACGATGTTGTAGGAGGTACAGGGCTTCGTGTAATTCGAAGGAGGCAGAGGCAGCGACATCCGAGAGGATCAAAGCAAGTATACCGCACATGGTTAGGGACCTGTATCATGTTTTGTCAAACCATTTGAACGCTGAGAAGTTGGGGTCGTTGTGGATTACCAGTGTGTACGGTGCAAGTTGAGATCCTAAATTGCTTGTATCGAGGCTCTATTGTATCAGAGTAGGTCAGTCTCAGCAGACACCAGAGTGTCAGAAAAGTAGGTAGAGGGGCGCCTGAGGTCAGCTTCGTTAAGTTCCACACAGTGTGCTCGGAAGTCTAACATCTAAAATTTTTGAAGCTCATCATAAACACGCCGACTGCGTACAGAGAAGCTCAAGCTTACCAAAGGGTGCGATGCGGTAGTCAAAGCAGCTACCCAGGCAATTCCATTTTGGGCGCGTGACCTGATAAAATGTTTGATATGGATAAGACCATCCTCTTGGCTGCAGGAAATCTTTTATGCATTGTGTGTGGTAGGCAAAGTCCCGGTGACATAAAGGGTTTTCCAAAGCGCGTGAACCCGCGTCTTCTCCGAATTCTGCTTGCTCAAAAAATTCCCCTTCCGAGGCCCGCGTTTTCCGCTTTTCCGGAGCCAATTGTGCGCCAAGACTTCGCGTGACGCTTAACGCTTTATGGAACAGTGTCTATGAAAATATCTATCTGGACGTTGGATTCTCGCATCGAAGATCCTACCTTTGACGCCTCGTTCTAGTTATACCAAGAACTATGTTATCACACATACTGGGCCAAGACTTGTCTTGATCAATGGGCAATGTCCACATCTAAGCTAGGAGCGCCGAAACCGGTGTTCGCTTTCCTAACGAATCTTAACGCGGCTAAATGCGCCTTTGTTGGTCATGTCTTGCGATTACATAGTACAGCTCAAGAGCTCTTCTGACCTTCAATGATGTCTTCGTTGTCCAAAATCTCCAAACATATCCAGACGATTGTCGTGTCGCCTCCAGCTTCTTTAGGCACGGCCGCGGTTCAGGGAGTCGGCTTAGTACCACACACAGAATCCAGCAGCAACCCGACAATCAACCTGTAAAACATGCAGCATTCCATATCGATGTATTCGGCTTTGTGTCTTTGAGGTAGAATGTTCAATGCATATGTCCCAAATCAGACACGGCAAGGTTTGAGTGCTTCCGCTGAAAGTTCTACTTACAACTACCCTTCCGAGTTACTAAACAGAATCTCCGGTCTTTCCATCACCAGTATGTGTCAACTTGAAAGAATGCTGGTGACGGTGTCTCAATACTGCCTTTTGTAGGTAGAGACCGGCAAGTGACTGGTGGACGGGTCTGAACAATACTACTTCAAAGAAATGCTGTTTCGGCGCCCCTTTTAAGCTCCCCTAGCTCTCCCTTTTGTTCCACTAAAGATGCGATTAAGCTATAGTTATGTCATTCTGTGGCCGCTCTGATTACGTTTGAAGACCAGCTTAATTTTTGGATCCATTCTCATTAGTATTATTAAAAGCCTTACCTTAATTTTACTTCACTTTTCTTAAACTCGGTCTAACCTCGGAACATAGTGGTTAGGCAGCTTCGAAGTGATCTCTCCTTAAAGATTTGTCAGATTGACCTTACTTTATACGCAGAACTTCGTTGAAAAGTAACGGAAAAGCGAATGATTCTATGCCGTTAGCCGTTGCCTAGGAGTACTCTCGCGGTTTCAAAGTCGATCTACTTCAGATCTGCCCTTAACGGTTCCTCCACATGACACTACAACTATCCGAACTTACCTTTCCAGTTGCTTCACATTCTTTCAAACCTGTTCGACGTCTGAAGCACTGTTGTTCAACCCGAAGATATTATGGCTCGTCGGGATCAACGTCGTACGAATAACTGCAACATTATCGATGATGACGATCTATCAATCCTACTGCTCGGAGACGCTCCTGATTACCCGATTGACTTAGAAGGCAATCGTCTAACACAAGATTTTGGAGAAGAAGGCCTTGACGACGGCCAGGAAGGTGAAGATCCAGCCAGTGACAACGATCTTGAAGTATATGAGTGCGTTTTTAATAATCAACCCGAATCCTCAAATCCTAATTCACCTAGCCCACGACCTCGACAGAGCCCAAAACGCAAGCGTGTACCCATTGACGATGACATTGCTCTTCAGTCGCCCTTGAAATGGTCAAGACCTGTATGTACTATCCCAAGAGCCAGCTCGATCTTTGATATTTTAACAGGGTTATGTCTAGACTCCTCAGGCATCCACACCAAGGCGAATTTTCAAGGCCGGACAAAGCGTGGAGCTTCTAGATGGCTCATTTCTGCACATCAAGCAAGTTTCAAGAGATGGGAAGCTGATGGGGCATGAGCTTGTCCGTTCAGATGCTGAAGCAATCGGTCACAGTTTGGATGTGCACACAAACGAGCTTATCTGGATAATCAAATTAAAGTGGAGCGACTACCAGAATGACCACTCACCTCTCAAAAAGATCTATCCGGACAATGTCAAGCGTATCCGAAAGATTGTTTTTACTAATAAAGCGCTCGATGTGCAGTTCCAGCTCCGAGAAGCCCAGAACTTCAAGAGCACCATGGAGCGAGAAAAAGAGGGAAAGCTTTTTTGTCGCTGGAAATTTATTCAGATCTTTCGAAAAGGATGCCCATTTGAGTATGCATTCCAGCGTTTCAGCGAAGCAGAAGTTCCCCAAGGACTGTGGCAAGAAGCCGACAAGAGTATTCGCTTGGATTGGCGCGGGAAATCAGACGTACCCGGCGGGAGTCACCGTAGCAGCCGACGTGATATGCGCCAGGCCGTCAGCGTGGATCTCACCACCGGAAGGCATGACAGTAACCTGGCAGGTATGCATCTCGAGAGAAAATATTCTGTCGGCGACGTATTTTGCGGCGGTGGGGGCATGGGGCGAGGAGCTGTTCTAGCCGGACTACACTTGCAATGGGGAGTGGACAAAGACGGAGATGCGGCTTTCACCTACCGGGAAAACTTCGAGTGTCTTGGTACGAGAGTGTACAAAATGGACATCTTTGACTTCCTTCAGATGGCCAAAGATCGAGGCTTTCAGGTCGACATCCTGCATTTCAGCCCACCTTGCCAATTTTTCTCCCCGGCCCATACTTCGGACGGCCGTAACGACGAGGCTAATTCAGCGGCACTGTTCTGTGTCAGCGAGTTCATCAAGATTTTACGTCCAAGGCAAATCACAATGGAACAGACCACCGGTCTACTCCAGCTCAATAAACACAAGATGTACTTCAATGCCTTAATCAACTCCCTTGTGAGTCAGGGCTGGAGTGTGCGCTGGTCCATTTTGCACTGCCGCGAATATGGCGTCCCCCAGATCCGCAACAGACTCTTCCTGATGGCTTCCGCGTAAGTTCCAACACTTCCCCTTCCTTATAACTCCATCTAACCTGTCCTAGACCGGGTGAGATACTCCCCGACTTCCCTTTCCCTACTTACGGCCCAGTCTCCCTCTCTAAGCGCCCTTTCAACACTATCGGCAGCGCCATCGTCAACATCCCGCCCACCGCCACTCATCACGATACCGTCAGAGCTCTCTTCAAGAACGGTCAAAAGCCCGAGTATCCCGCCGATACGCTCGCGTACACGCTCACCACCGGCTGCGGCGAGAACTATCATCCCAACGGAGATCGGAGATTTATACCTAGGGAGCTAGCGTGCTTGCAGACCTTTCCAATGGGACATGACTTTTGGGGAAGGGATGGGTACTTGGCCGGAACGACCGCAGCAGAGAAGATGATTGGCAATGCGGTGCCGCCTGTAATGGGGAAGCATGTTTTCCGGGAGGTGATTAAAGCACTGAAAAAGGCTGATGGGCTCTAGAATCTTTAGGCCACTGTTCGGAAGAAAAGGAATCCGGCAACGCGAATCACAAGAGACAGATGAAGGTGATGGCGGATAATGTTCCACAGGTTGTTGATGGATCGCCTGATAAGACTGCTTTCACCACAAAGAAGCTTTGACGTTCGGTCACATGAAAGATTGATGATTCTTAACCCGCGAAAGTACCAGTTAGAAAAGAGGATAGGCACCATCACCGTCCAAACGGCCTCAATGCTTATCTTTGATGTTTCTACGCGTTCAAGTGCCTTAAAATCTGCTTAGATTGAACTTGTATTCTCATGGAATCATCCGTGTCACCAAACTCACGCAGAAGCCTTCTCCCCCAGTCTCAGTATCTTCCGCTTCAGCAGTGCAATGCCAGGTTAGAATACTAACAGACCCATTGCCCCATGAGTACCACTCAGTCCACAATAACAGCATCCACAATCGCCCCCACCCCCTCCTCCTTTACCTTCCTCACCGCCTCCCGCAAAACCCCTTCTAACTCCTCCACCCTCTCCACCCTCCCCGTCCACATATTCCCCCCCGCCCCCGCCTTCGCAATCCCACAATAATCCGGCCCTGTCTCCCTCAAATCAATCCCCAGCCCCTCATCCGTCACCCCCGCCGCCATCCCCCCGGGATGCACATCATTGATACAACTCCGCGTCGCCTTCCACCCGCCGTTGTTGATCACAATCGTCAAAAAGGGGCACTTGTGCCGGTAGCTCGCCCAGTACACCGCGCTGGGGACGCTGAACATGAACGCCCCGTCGCCGATCACCGCGCACACGAATCTCCCGTCCGAAGGGCGCTTTTTAACGTTGGGACGGTCAGAGAGGTCGTACATGCGTGTCACGAGCTTGACGCCGATGGCGGCGCCGCCGGCCCAGCCGAGGCCGCTGGCACCCTTGGTCAGGTTCGTTCCCGGCTCGGTGAGTTGGAGCTGCTCGGTGAGGGCGGCCTGGTTGGTGACGGCGTCGCTGGCGAAGATTGTGTCTTGCGGGGTGAGTTCTCGTAGTTTGCGGAATAGAAAGTCTTTCGTAAGGAGGCCGTCAGGACGGGGGAGGGCGCGTTTCTCGAGCCTTTTGTGGCCTTCGGAATGGGCGTTTTCTCGCGTGGCGCGGCTGGTGGAAGAATGGCCGAGGTCTGTGTTGGCGAGGAATTCCCATAGCTGCTGTAGAACCACTGCGCTTTCGGCGTGGAACGTGGCAGATGAGCCGATATCGAAGAGGTTCATCTGCTCTTTTCTGGGGTCGCTGTCCACGTGAAATATCGTGGCGGACTCGGGAGGTCGGACTTTGGTTGGTATCCAGGGGACATCCGCGTCCAGGATCAGGATAACGTCGGCCTGCCTGATAATTGTAGCAGCACCTGTATAGCGTGAGAGCCATGCTGGATGATTTGCAGGGAAGCTCATCTCGCGCTGCTCCGAATCGAAGACCGCTAGGCCAGGGATGAGATCAGCAAGCTTCATGAGTCTTTTCACAGCCTGATGGTTGCGGCCAAGGTATCCGGTGATGACCATCGGATTTTCAGCGTTCATCAATGCCTGTGCAACCATCTTGACGGCTTCCAGGGTCAAGCCTCCAAGGTGGCAAGTGGGCCTGACAGCGTCCTTGGGAGGCTCCGCTTTGGCAGCAAGAACCTCTCTTGTCGCAGTCAAGTAGGTAGGCCCTGGACGGCCAGTAGTCGCTTTCAACATTGCACGGTTGACCATCAATTGAACATGCTCGCCACATCTGATCTCATTGGAATACCTGCTATACGGCGCCAAAATAGCGGCTTGATTCGGCACATCCTGGTACCATTGAACGTGCTCAGATCTTGCAGAAAGCTCGCCTTGAAGGGTATAAGGGGCTAGGCCAGCGAATATCAGCACTCCTGATCCCGAGGAAGCGTTCTGTAATCCTTGACCGAGAGCAGCGGTCCCGACGTCCACGTGCACAAGCACACATTGAGCTCGGCCCGTCATCCTTCCATAAGCATCGGCCGCTGAGATCGCGACATACTGCTGATGTTAGACGATATTGCCAGATACAGTAACGCACGATATTATCCACAAAAGTCAAGAAAGGAAAATGCTCTGTCTCAATGCGCAAAACTTCCTCGGAAAAATCATGACAACCTCCACAAGGGCCCTCCAACGAGCGTTTTGAATGCTCAAACGTAAGGACAATCTTACAACATGCCAAGATCCTAGAAGGCAAGAATGCTTTAGATGGTGGGTCAACTACACAAGAACATACCTCGTGCAGGAACAGCAGCATCTTTGGCCACTGTTTGTCGGTTGCCGATTGACGTCGAACGTATGCCTCAATGATGCTGGGATGGTCCGATCCGAGAACAGCAAAGATGTAATCGACGTTGGCGTTGTCCAAGGCTTGTAGGAAGGCGTCAGCCACAGTGTATGGAACCCTGTCCTTCGTCGCATCATTCCGTTCTACTTCTGGCTTGAACTCAGTCATCCTTATTACAGAATCCACTCGGTATCAGCTACAGAGCTCAAGTAATAATGGTCTTTCACGGAAGAAATTTCTTTCCGAGAGTACGACAACAATCGCCAGATAAATATTTACTTACCCTTCGAAAACCCAAAACGCACAAGGGAATTTCACTGCGTTAGAAGGTCAATTCCCATGTCAAGACATTAGTATATGAGACGAAAGACATTAAAAGCAAAGAAATTGGGATATGAGACGTCCTTGACCAGCTAAGGATCGATATTAATCAATTCTAAGTGGGGTCGTTGCTGGTCCATAAGCGCAGGCATTAAGCGGTCCAAGATTTGACCGGCCAGAATTCGGAACCACGTAACAGCTTTTTTGTAGAGCCATCTCATTTGAAATCGTTCGTGTGGAATTCAGCGAAGGGAAGCATCTCAGCTAGACTTTGGAAGATTGCTTACGCATTGAGCCTCCCATGACTACCAGTTGGCTAAATACCTTGGAGAAAGGGTTTGGTTAAGCTTCCTTCCCCGGGACAATTCGGCCAAGCCCACGCGGATCAAAAGAAAATCTTGCCACAAAATTCTAGCTTCATGCATTGCTGAAAGATTATTCATCGCTGGCATCATGAGGTCTGTAGCGCTGCGCTCTTATTTGTCTTTGGCGCGTGCCATTGGCAGCAAGCTACGGCCCCTTCATTTTTCGATGCGAGAAAGAAGACGCCACCTGCGCAAATTCTGCAAGCGCTCCCCAACCATAAGCGCTGCTGTAGAATTGAAGTTCTGGGATACCCCTTTGGTCATCGGTGATCTTCTTGTGATCGCATCGTGCATGATCGCACATATAGATCTGATCTCTACCTGGAGACAGCATGTTCCGATGCCATGCTCCACGGCGTAAGGGTCTATGCGAATTGCTTCCCTATGTTATTGGTACTAGGCCTACTTTCAAACTGTTGCCTTTCCTCTTCTTTCCAGCTCTAGACCTTTCATGTTTCTCAGAATTTATCTTCGTGGCAACTTCTTCCATGTACACGACCTGCCTCTAATCGAGCAACTTACCTACTGTAACTGTTGAGCACCTATGTCTGTCAAGATGGTGTCACGGGAGACTCTGGAATCGCCGCTATCTGTCAAATCACCGACGGAATTTATGGTCACCGAAAAGTCGCCCAAATCGTCGACAGTTCCTCCCTTGTCTGGGACAGTGGACGAATCACAGAACGTCAACGACAAGTCTCTAGAAAAGAGGATTGTTAGGAAGCTAGACACTCGGCTTTTACCTGCGCTGTGTATTCTCTTTCTATTTACGTTTGCAGACCGCAAGAGCATTGGCAATGCTGTTATCGCAGGCATGAGGGAGCCTGTGGTAGGCTTAGGGCTGAAGAACAATGAATACAATATTAGCATTTGGGTCTTTACGCTGGCTTCGGCTGTTTCCTCCATTCCCGCCACCATTGCCTTCAAGAAGACGGGCCCAAAGTCCCTTTCTGTGATGATATTCTGCTGGGGTTAGTGTTTCCTAGTGATCTTTATAATGTACTGATGTCTTTCAGGCGTGGCTATCATCGGACAAGGAGTGACCAAAACTTATGCCGGTCTAGTGGCATGTAGGTCAGTGGTCAAATCCATATCTGACGGCGATGATGATACTGTCAATTATGCTGCTAACAAATGCTTTTAGAGTCCTTGAAGGCATGTGTCAGGCAGGCTTCGTTCCAGGAACCCTGTATCTGCTCGGATCGTACTACAAGAAGGACGAATACATGCGTCGGTGGGCCCTGCCATTTGGAATGGCAATCTTAGCGGCTGCATTCAATGGAGTCTGCAGCTTCTTCCTGTAGGTCGACTATGGATGCTGATTGATACCAGCTATTCGCAAACCTTTTGACTAAAATGGACGGAGTGGCTGGCTATAGCGGCTGGCGATGGTAATTCTAATGTCTTACGTGAGACAGCAACCTCTGATCATTGTAGGATATTCCTTATGGAAGGCTGCATCACTGTCCTAGTGGCCTTCATTAGTATCTTCATCATTCCCTCCTTCCCGGAGAATAGCACGTTTCTTGAGCCGCATGAGAAACAGCTCATGCTCGCCCGAGTCCGAGCTGAAGGCGCTAACGTGCGTAACGACTCTTTAAAACCTCTCAATTGCCTCTCTGACTGGAAGATCTGGGTTGCGTACGTTTTCTGCCTGGCAAGAATCTAAAGTACTGTGCTAACGGCTTCCTTCTCCTTCCAGCATAATCGCTTATATGTCAGGGTCCATGCAGAATAGTGCCGTCGCCTTCTTTCAACCCACCATCCTTACAGGTTTCGGTTATACTTCAAGTGCTGCACAAATTCACACGATCCCTGTATTCTTGGTTGCGTGGGTGATTACCATGACTTGCGCCTTTTTGGCTGACCGCTTGAATCACCGCTTCTGCTTCGCCATATTCGCTGCGATCTTAAGCATCGTTGGCACCTCCATCGAGTTCGCTCAGCCAAAGCATCCGGGAGTCAAATATACGGGTCTATTCTTTATTACAACAGGGTCGTATTTAACGCTATCGATCATAGAAGTCTGGCTGGCAATAAACCTTGGCAAAGGTTACAAACGGACCGTTGGCTTATCTTTACTGACTGGAATTGGCGAATTTGGCGGCTTTATTTCCAGTAACGTGTTCTTGACGAAGGAAATGCCGGTCTATCACACTGGATTTTCAGTCCTCCTCGGGTTCGTGTTGGCAGCCGCACTAGCTTTTATAGGTATGTATGTTGGATTGAGACTCGAGAACCGGAGAAGAGACCAGAGGGGAGATGAGGTCGGCGAGCGCTACAGGGGGGTTCCGGTGGAAGATCTGGGGGAACAACACCCAAGCTTCAGATATTCCATGTGAGTCTGCAAGTAAGTATCCATGGTCGGAAACTGTCAGGTAGTAACTAAATGTCGTAATGATTGCCTGCCTCTTCAGGATGAAGGAACAAACACATAGCACACTAGCCACCAGTCCGTCATCCACTTGTTTCCATGGACTGTTCACATTGTATCTGCTCGAAGTCAAAGAGCTCATATTTCATCAGACTACCATTTTCCTTTGCCTCGGGATCATGGAACAAATCTTTCTGTTGACTACTCAGCCGACATTCCAATCTCATCGTTCCGCCAGTTGCTTTTCCCAATTAGCACAAAACACGTTCGAAATGCGTCTCCGTGCCAGCTCTCACAAACACAGGCATCCAAAAAGGCTGGAAGAGCATCTGGCTGAATGACCGACGTCGAGAATGTTGCAGGGTTTCCCCCATTACCGCCGGCTGCCATTCCGGAACTCGCGTTAGACTCCAAGTGAAATATACCCGCTTTCATTCCTACCAATCAACAGCGTCATTTACTGCAGACAGGCCGCCTCCCTGTCGCATCCATAAAATGACAAAGAACCCAGTGTCATCCCAAGTCAAATTCTTGTGCTCTCCGTTGTCCGACCACAACCTGCTATTGTTGGACAATCACTTAGAGAATAACCCGCCGTCCTAAGCACAAATATCTTTCTCAGATGCTTCAATTGGACGAATCCATGAATGAAAATTCTTCCGAACAACATCTTCCTATCCAGCAATCACCTTCCATTATGCTTGCACTACGCCGCGACCGACAAAGTATGAGACCGACATCAGAACTGCGGCTGTAGAAGGCTTCACAACCCAGCACCTTGTCTCCGGCCGCCAGTCACTCTGTTACATGACTCTATCCCATCCGGCGACGCCTGCTGCGAACTATGGCCTTGGAAGAAGTCGCGTCCATCCTGTTACGGGATCGAAAATACGGACACATGATATGGTACGGTACGCGAACAGACTGGAAGATCTTCTAGCATCGTTCGCGACTCTAGGAACCTCCTCCTAGCATGTCGTAACCTGTTCGCTACCGAAGTATCTGTCTCACGACTTTGCTTCCGCCGATACAACGAAACTCTCTTATTGCGTATATACCTGACCCCCTCCCCTTCCCTCCCGGGTCCCATCCCATCCCATCCCATGCATTCTGCAGTTTCCTCTCCGCTGATGCTCCACTCGTCCACTCTCAAACTCCGCCTCCACTTCGCACTACCAACACCCTCGCAACTCCACGCTTCCACAACCACAAATCATAGCCCACAACCATGACCGTCACCCTCACAAGAACCTTCTCCGCCTATCCCGCACACCTCCCAACCTTCCTCTTTCCCCTTCTACGCCATCACCCCACACCCCACTGAATTGCAACCGACGCCCCTTTTACCCCCTTCGCCTTCCCCTCCTCCTCCCCCGCGTCGCAAACCACCCCCACGCTCTCTCATCAGCACCCTATCAGCCTCGGCGTAGACTCGACCGGCGCCCTCTTAGAAAGGAGAGAGGGGAGAGATAGCGTGGGACCACAGAGCGCCGAGTTGTAGAGCCGAGCAGCCGCGACGGAGTCAATTTCTAGACGTCGGTAGAAATACGACGGATGACAGTCTTGGAATGACGGGAGGAGAAGAGAGAGAGAGAGTGTGTGTGTGTGTGGATGCGTGGGAGATGGGCAAGGGAATGGGGGTATAGTGATGATGGAAACGCCGTGGGCGCGCTGAACGGAGAGGGGGGATGGTGAGGTGGAATGAATGAGTGACGAAAACGCCCGAAGGGGCGGAAGGCGAGAGGAGTGTTGGTGTTGTTGGGCTTCCGGCAAAGGAGGGGGGGCACTTCCAAGGAATTTCTACAATTTAGCTGATGCATTTACATTGACCTAATAGCCCCGAAAATTTGAAACGAGTGAGCTCGATGCCTGCAAAGTTTAACGAAGCCAACATGCTCGTGAAGAGCAGGCTTCCATTCGGTCCAATATGACAGTAAATTCTTATGGTGCTTGGGCGGAGTGTATTAGGAATCGAGGATCGTACGGACCAGCGTTGAACCAACTCGAAATGAGCACATATATCCATTCATTCTAAGTCTTGAGTCCCTTTACCAACCCGGAACTGCTGTCACAACCATGATACTGCTACCAGGAGGACAGTTTAGCTCGGGCGGTAGTGATACCTCCAGGGTTGATGATCCTTAGCATTCCACATAAATAATGCTATATATCCCTATCATCTTCTGATCCTTCTCGAAAACTAAGTTCCCCAACGCTATGCAGCCTAAATCGACGCAAATGCTCCTAGAAACAGCCAGCCCAAATCAAGAGGGGAGAAGGGTATCATGATATACCGACTAAAAAGGATTTACTTCCCAGCGAGTGGAACTGGTAGGCCCGGCTTCCCTTCGAACAGCGGTCCTTCCTCCTTCTCCTTGTCCTTTGCATCCACCAGCCCTTCTCTAGGGTCCTCTTGCTTTGTGTTGTTCTCCATTCTTGAATCAACCTGATTTTCATGGCGACGATGTTCCCACCTATCAAGCCCTAGTCCATCCATTCCTGGCCACAGCACTGGCCCGTGACACTTCTCATTCATCATGATCGCCTTCTCCCTCTGCATCCTCCTTATCCTCTCGTTTCGCGTCTCTCCTGGCACGGCTCCTGCCAGTCCCGAGTCCAGGGCATGGTCGAACGCTTCGTTCCGCCAATTGCGCTTATTACCCGATCCATACATTTTTAACTTCTGCAGTTTGCCTAGACGCTTCAGCCCCCACATGCAAACCACTGCGCTCAGGCCGAAACAGGTCAGAGACACAGCAGTGAAGGCCGCGTCGGATTCTTCAATGAAGTTCTTCAGGTTCATCCCATAAAGCCCAGCAACGAGAGTCCCGGCTCCGATACCTAGAGTGCCAATGCTGAATTTCAAGTCCAAAACCATGAGGCTGTTACGGTTCGCGTCGAGTATCGCCCGAACAACTTCCTCGGTGTTTCGGATATTGCTAATCAGGTTTCCTGAAATTTCAACAATTTCATCGCAAATCTTGTGGTAGGATTCGAGGAGCATTTCGACTTCTTGATGATCGTTTTCGGCACGGTCTTTGCCCGAGGCACGTTCCGTCAGGTACATGGTGGCGAGATCGTCGTCGGCCTCAAGGAGATCGTCAATGGCGTCGCGGACTAAGCGCGCTTTTTGTTCAAAAGTCCCCATTTTTTTGGAGTGTATAAGGAGGTGCCGCAGCTTGTCGCGGTCGATGTCGTCTTCAAGCTCTCTGAGGACTCGCACGACGGGTTCGCGGACACTGACAAATTCAGATTCAAGGGCCGATGTGACAGAGATGAGAACTGCTTCGAGGGCGCGGAACTCGTATGGGAGATATGCTCCTGAGTTGCGGTCGGACTTTTGTCGCAGCTTGCCTTCCAAATCGTACATGAAAACGCTCTGAGTATAAGAATCAGCGGTTCCATATGCGTCGAACACGAGGACACGATCGGACTGGATAAGAACGCGAAGATGAAGAAGGTTGATGAGTATTGCTTTAGGTCGGACAAGTATATGGGGCAGGAGAGACGAGTCGATTTTCCGAAGATCCCGCGGTAATAGCCCGTATTTTGCGATAAGTTCTGATTTTTTGAATTCACCACTGACGAGCGTGACCTTGCCATTCGCATCAAACTCGGTACACCGCAACCTTTGATCTGCCCCCGATATGCTAGGAGATCGGGAGAGTGATCGCGAAATGCTGTTATCCATGGACAAGCTGTCTTCGATCATGGCTGGAAAATCTTGGTCTTGAGGATCCTTGGAGTATTTCTTTCGTCTGTGCCACCACAGCCTCTGGAGGAAAGAGGAGGTTTGAGAGTCCGTGGAGCCATGGCGACATTGACCGACAACGGTACGGCGCAGAGCACGGATTCTTCCATGCCTTGACGTGGCAAATAGGTTGTACACTGACAGTAACGAATTTATTTGGCGATGCTGATTCACTTGACCGTCGCGAGTATCGGTCTGAGTCCTCCTCTGGCTTGAGGTCAGTTGGCGCTTTTGATGGTAGAGGCAATTGCGGTTGGGTAACGGGCGGCAGAAGCCACTGTTCTGGGATCGCAGGAATTTAAGGAGAGAAGACGATGGAGCCTGTGAACGTCCAGTGGAGCTTAAATTCATTTCCCTCGGACTGTTAAGTCCGTGTTGTGGGGAATGGCTGCGTATCTTGAGGTGAGTGGCAGAGAAACGGGACAGGAAAAAGTTCCTGCTCAGGTATCGATAAAGTTTAAGAAAATGCACGGGCCAATGGACCGAATGGATCTCTCCCATAAGGCTGGGCAAGGCTATGTCCCAGGTGGGGAAAGGTACTGGCTTGAATATTAGCAGCAATTTTCAACTACGAACAGTCTATGATATTACATAGACGCAATACAAGAAGTTGTATAAAGCGATATTTGCGGCATTGATCAGGATACTTGTTCCAAATACAGGCCACGCACGCTTCGACGGTAAATGAGGCAAGTATTTGAGTCGGGGATGTCACCACACGGTGGGACCTACGAAGAAAGGCCGGTATGTGTGGAAACCCAACTGTTGTGTTTTGTGGTCTAGATGACAGCATACATGATCTCGATTCAGCACTCGCTTGAAATCGAGTTCTAGTTGATTATCCATGCCTCAAGGTCATGTTGCATCCGTCGCTGTAAAAAGGCCCAAGGATACAGCCAGGGATAATACTTCCTCTTTGTACTCAATTTGGAGATCTAGGTTCAAAGTCGCCCCAGAATTTCCCACTGCCAACTGGTGGTGTAGTTCAACGCACAACAGACGCAAATAAATTCACAGACTGTCGAATCACCAGTCGTCATCATCATCTTTCTCGTCGTCTATCACCATATTAGCTCGCTCTGTAATACATTGACCAATTGACTCACCACTACCGCTGACTTTCTTCTTCCGTTGACTCAGAGCAGCGGCAAGCGCCCCAGCCAGCCCGCCCTCGCCGCCGTCTGCCTGACCGCTACCAGAAGTTGGAAGAGCAGCTGAACTACTTTCTCCACCTGGGATCGCCGCAGCACTGCGATCTCGCTTTTCGGAGTCCTTCACTTTTCTCAGACCACCGTTTCCAGAGCTTCGAATGGAGGCCATAAGGTCCGTTCTATCACCAGAGGCCTTAGGCAATGATGGCGCGCCACCCGGAGGCGGTGGTGGAGGCGCTGGGGGGCCAGAGCTTGAAGGTAGTGGAGGAGGAGGTGGTGGTCCAGATGAGGACGAGAGAGGTGGTGGCGGAGGTGGACCAGACGACGAAGGCATTGGCGGAGGAGGTGGTGGACTTGAGGATGATGGTATTGGCGGAGGAGGTGGGGGGCTAGAGATTGATGGCACTGGAAGTGGTGGAGGTGGAGGGATAGAGGTGGCTGGGAGGGGAGGCGGTGGCGCTGTGTTTGTGGGCGGAAGAGGTGGTGGCACGCTTGCTGTTGGAGGAGGCGGAATGGGCCGTGTGTTTGATGACGGTACTGGTGCAACATTGTTGCGGTTCGGTGGCGGCGGAGGTGGTATTGAAGCGGGAGCAACGCTGTGAGGAGTTTTCGGGGGGAGCGCAGGAGGAACGGATGGAGTATTGCGGCTCGGTGGAGGAGGTGGAACTGGCCCCCGAGCTGGCGGAGGTGGAGGTGCGGAACTCTTTCGTTCGCTCGCGAATGGTGGCGGGACGCCAAAACGTGTTGGAGGCTTGTTTTCTTCTTCCTCGACTGGCGTCTTCGGCGGACGAGGCGGAGGCGGCGGTCCAGGATTTGGGGTGGAGGCGGATGTGGCTCTTGCTCGACCGGATAGGGCTGGACCTTGAGGGACAGCATATTTCCCTGCATCTGCGAGCGGAGGCGGTGCTTTGAAACGAGGCTGCGATTCTGCCGGTGGTGAGTGAGATCGGGAAGGAACTGGGGAGTTGGCACGAGGTGAAGGTGGGGGAGAGTCGTGCGAGGGAAGCCTAGCTGGCCGCCTCGAGGGAGGTGGGGCTGGCGGTGGGCCTCTTCTGCTATTTGATGTCGCGCCAGTAATTTGAGGGCTCAGTCCTGAAGTTGGAGCACCAGGAGGGGGAGGAGGTGGTGGGGGCCTTGCTCTCCGGTCATTAGCTGGAGATTGTGAGGTGTCATTTGCGGCTTCCGCTGCCTGCTTTTGTTCAATATACGATTTGATGAAATCTGCGTTCTCGGCAATCTGGTCCTCAGTTATTCCCATCTGTAACAATTCGTCAAGCAATGGTTTCCACGATGGATCCACGGAATCTGTGGATCTACTTCCCGGCCGACCTGGACTCAACGAGCTCGCACCTGGTGGAGACGTCATTGTCAATGGCACGTTTGTTGTTGATGCGCTTTTGTCTCGATGTAGAAGGCTTCCGAAGCCACCCAATCGACTGTGACTCTTGTGCCCATTGGGCATAGTGAGAGCACCTCCAGCACGGTTGGAACTCCATGGCTGTGCCTTGGTTGCTTTGCTTGCATTCTTCTCTCGCTCATCGATCTTCTTTTTGAATTGTTTGGCTTCCTTTTCGTCTACAAAGGATAAGCCAGCAAGGCATTCTTCGAGCTCGAACGAATGGAAGAAGGTACGGTCTTGATTGTACTGGAACGTATCATAAATCTCCTGATCCCAGATTACACCCCGGTTGCTCGCCTAAAGTGTTGTTAGCAAAGCGGTGACAAACGGACGTCCTGAGAGTGCTGCTAGAACTTGCCGATATGTCCACCATCTTGATGAAAAACGTGTTGCCGACCAGATCGTTGGATAGCACAGCCGCCCCTTGAAGTCCAGTGTACGTCCATCTTGAGCGGTTCGGATATGCAACATAGAGACGAGTAACAGCCGCAGCCTGTATTTTATTCGATGCCTTGGGAACAGTTCGCCTAATGGTTTCCTTGTCGTCCACGGTAAGAGCCGAAGGCATGGCGGTTGGCGAATATCGCTAAGGCTAGAAAGTCTGCAGGCCTTGAGGGAGTAGAGTTTCTAGATCCGTGAGTACCTATTGAACGCATGCCTCATCTGATGTAGGGTTGAGCGTTGTGGACGTTGATCCGTAGATTGTCAGGTGTTTGATCCGCAATCAACCGTAATGTGTAATTCGAGATGATCCGCGCCGCGAGAGATGCCAAGAGATCCACTGTAAGGCTGTGCGGGGGACTTTCAAGAAGCCTGAAGCTGAAATTCCTTTCTACTTGAGCTTGCGAGAGCATCTGGTCGATCACCTCGATGATGTATCAATTGATCGAGGAAGTATCTTGTGCCATACTGCCTCTTGATGTCTTGCGGTAGTCTACGCTTTCCCATTGGCTGTTAACAGAAACACCAACCGGCCCCTCCCATAGCAAGGCTTGTCCGCCGAGCAACGTCATCAGAGGCGTCAGAAATGCGGACGCCTATTTGACTCTGGACTGTCCCCGGTTCCATCAATGTTGTTTTCTTCAAGGTCACATCTTCAGCAGCTGAACTTCAACCCATAGCTGACGCACACGACCCGTCACGTAACACTCTAGTGTAGATCAGAATGCCTCACCTCCCGACCGAAGAAGAAGCGCCTTCCAACATCACGGAACAGGTCTGTACCTCTTGAATTATCAGCTTTTTCGCTCTCTGATCCAAGAGAAGGTTGCCAAAAATCCCAGCTCACAGACCGAATCTACTGCTTCACACCATGAAATGCATGACAACGATCATGGTACAGCCAAGGTCAAGGCAACCGCCCAAGACCATATGTCAAAGGGACCTGTTGTTCCGGACGGTCCGTTACCTTCGTTTAACCGTGTCTGTGTCTATCTTCTAACACATTAATTAGAAATGCCCGAGAAGGTCTCAAAGGAGGAATTGAAGGCGAGAGCTGCTGAACTCAATAAATAGAGCCCTTCGATATATTTCAAGACGCTTCCCGATTTTCGCTGGCAAGGTCGCAATTGCAAGCAGAAAGTCAATGCGTCTGAGACTTTCGTTTCTGCGGTACATGTAATACAAAGCAACTTTCCAGAAATCCAAGTCCTATTTAACACTTTTTCGATTGATGAGAAGAGAACTTGAGCTTCCATTTGTCATGGTAGCCGTCCCACCTGAAGATAGCTACGAATCCACGACTATTCTCCCATCAACTCTTGACGATGCTTTCGCCCCCTTGTGATGATTAGGTGCACGAATACCATGCTATATCATACCATGATCTTTTAGACTTTCTTCAAACTGCGTTTTGAATGTTCTAGCATAATTGGACCGTTATCATTCACGTGCAAACAACCACTTAATGGAAGCTCAATGGAGGCATATGTATCGTTTCCCTTCACGTCGCTGTCCGACTGGCTTATTTGTCCATCTTCTTTCCTCCTGCAAGGTATTCCTCGCTATATCCGCAACCCTCGCCCTTACGCTCGAAATATTCGAATTTTACTGGCAATCGTGAGTTCCCAGGGACGAATCCTCAATGACATTTGAGTACATACCGTCTTCAATCCATAATGGTTTTGATTTCCTCCACAATTCATCGTAGTAGCCCTTTGTCAATTGCTCCTAGGATGCTGATGGTCAGACGAAACTTGATCGATATTACAGCTCGAGGTTGCATCGCAAAGGTTAGATTGAACGACGCGAACCTTTTCGAACCATTCTCTGTCCTTGCTCCAGATTTCGAGAAATCTAAATCTGCCAGGTGTCTCGGGGTCATGGAAAACGTCAAACAGCAAACACTCTGGCTCTTGTGCACATGCAGCCCAGACCGGGCGATGAGCTTCCAAAAACTTAGAAGAATTTTCAGGGGCGACTCTGAACGTGACAAAAAGAGTCAGTTGCCTAGACATTGCACGTAGATAGTAGAGTCTGTCAAGACGGGACTATGAGTGACCTGTATGATAAGCAGCTGTGTAAGAAGTTAGCAAGGGTTCACTGGTGATTCTTGGACGATCTTTCGGTTCATTACTACCGTGACGGTAGACACGCAGATCAGGGATGACGCAATTGCAGTCCATCCTTCGCAAATCTCCACTGATTTCTCCTCGCTCTCCTCTCTCGCCGAACTTGAAGAAGTGCTCAAGCTATACCCGGTCACGTGCATACGGGGCGTCTTCGCGATTTTCCGATATTTGACCGGGGTTCATGCGGAGGACGGCGCATCGCATGACGACTTACTGCGCAACTCTATCATGCCCTCAAGTTCGAATAGTACTGTCAGAATTTCGTTGCCATTACAGTTTCAGGCCGATGTGTTTCAAGAGCTTAGGGTATTCCACATCTGTTCATGTAATCTGCAACAGCTAACAATCTACCTAGACTGAAGATGAGCTTGTCATTCTTGCGCGCGGGCTTGGCCTACTGCACATTGTCACAAACCTATTACATTCCTACGACACCGCTGGCAACAATCTCGTGATAGTAGTTGGGGCCGAAGATCGTGAAAATGAGTGGATCGGAGAGGCTTTGGCCGAGCATTGTGCCATTAGCCGATCTCCTCTGGCCCGGGGCCTCAAGATCATTAATACTGAGAAAGCTACAGTACCTCTTAGGGAGCGAATGTATCAAGATGGCGGTATTCTAAGTATAACGTCTCAAATATTGGTAGTGGATCTACTCTCGAAGCTACTCGATCCGGAAGCGGTTACTGGTCTGGTAGTCCTTCATGCTGAAAAGGTTGTCGCTACTGCCATTGAAGCCTTTATTGTGCGGATATACCGACAATTCAACAAGACAGGCTTTCTGAAAGCGTTCACAGACTCCCCAGAGCCGTTCACCTCGGGCTTCGCACCACTAGCGAACACATTACGGAACCTCTTCCTTCGAAAGCCGTCTCTTTGGCCTAGGTTCCATGAGACTGTCAAGGACTCGGTGGAAGGCCCCAAAAAGGCCGATGTCATTGAATTTGACATCCCAATGACACAGTCCATGACCGACACTCAGAACGCTATTCTGACATGTGTCGAAGTGAGCATTGGTGAATTGAAAAAAGCCAATACAGGCCTTGAGATGGATGACTGGACCCTTGATAGTGCGCTGCACAGGAATTTTGATGTCATCATCAGACGACAGCTTGATCCTGTGTGGCATCGCGTCAGCTGGAGGACAAAACAGATTGTCAATGATCTAACAGTACTAAGATCAATTCTACACTCATTGTTAAGTTATGACTGCGTCTCTCTCATCAAGTATCTAGACACCATTCTTGCGGCTCACTCCCCACCACCAGGGTCAACCCGACAAAATCAATCACCATGGCTTTTCCTAGACGATGCAAACACAATTTTCCAAGCAGCCAAGGGCAGAGTGTACAGTGGAAAAGTTGCTGAGACCGGCATTTTGCCGTCTGATGCGTTGCCAGAAAGTCTAAACCCCGTGCTCGAAGAACAGCCAAAATGGAAAGTGCTCTCTGATATATTGGATGAGATTGAGCAAGATGTCTATTTCAATCCAGTCATTAGGGACGATTCAAGTGGTATAGTCCTTGTTATGTGCAGCGATCAACGAACATGCCGACAGATTCGGGAATATTTACAGACTAGGCACCTCCACTTAAACTTAGAAAATTCCGACGAGGGGGTTGACGGCGTTTTCAAAACAGACGATAACTTAAAAGATGACGCGTCGGCTCGCTATATGCTGCATCGCAAGCTTCGCGATTATCTCCTTTGGAAGCGATCATTTGCAAAAGTCAGTGCGCAATTATTCGATGAGAATAGCAATGCTTTGAACGGCTCCAATGACACTTCTGTATCCACTCAGCTCCGAAGCAAAGCACCTGCAAACAAACGCAGAAGAGTAAGAGGGGGCGCTTCCGGACTCTCTTCCCGGAATGCCAATGGAAGCATAGCTGTTGATGATAAAGCAGCCCATGTTGCCAAACTTCTCTCAGACATCCGGACGACGGGTGATGACCCGCCACAAGATGCTAATGTGGTTGTGGACGACCTGGATCTAGACCAGGAGGATTACTTCGAACTTTATGAAATGTCGGATCTTGTTGTTGTCCATCCATATGACGGCGACATGGACGAGCATATTCTCGAAGAGCTCAGACCACGCTACATTATCATGTACGAGCCTGATGCGGCATTCATTCGGCGTGTAGAGGTCTATCGATCCAGTCACACAAATCGAAGTGTCAAAGCTTACTTCATGTATTATGGCGGTAGCGTGGAAGAGCAGCGGTATCTATCTGCCGTCCGCCGTGAAAAAGATGCTTTTACCCGGCTTATTCGCGAAAAAGGTAGTATGGCAATCACACTTAACGACGCTGGTGCCACCGACCCTCAAGAAGCCTTCCTCCGAACAGTTAACACCAGAATTGCCGGTGGCGGCCGCTTAGCAGCAACAGCGGCGCCCCCAACGGTAGTTGTTGACGTGCGAGAGTTCCGCTCCGCTCTCCCCTCCCTTCTCCATGGCCGCTCCATGGTAGTTATTCCCTGCCAACTTACCGTCGGTGACTACGTCCTTTCCCCTGACATCTGTATTGAACGAAAGTCCGTCACCGATTTGAGACAATCCTTCAGGAGTGGCCGCCTCTTCAACCAAGCAGAGACAATGCTCCAGCACTACAAATACGGCATGCTCCTCATTGAGTTCGAACATAACAAATCCTTCACCCTCGACCCCTTTGCTGATCTTTCCTCTGGCGGAGCGGCCTCAACTCTCAAACTCCCCGATTCAGACTCTAGAGATCTTCAGTCCAAATTGGTCCTCCTCACCCTCGCCTTCCCCCGGCTAAAAGTCATCTGGTCCTCCTCCCCATATCAAACCGCCGAGATCTATGAAGAGCTCAAGAAGAACCAGGATGAGCCCGATCCTCTTCGTGCTGTTCAAATCGGGCTTACAGAGGAGGACGGGGATCCGAATGACCGCACATTCAACCAGTTGCCGCAGGATATGCTTAGATGTGTGCCGGGCGTGACAAGCAAAGGGTTAGGGAGGCTGATGTTGGAGACGAGGAACGTGCAGGAGGTCGCGAATATAGAGTACAAGGAGCTGGACGAGATGATTGGTGGGGAGGCGGCGAGGCAGATTACGAGGTTTTTTGGGAGGAGTGTTTTTGATGGCTGATGGGGCCTGATGGTACACAAGTTACTGAGTTGCGCCAAGGAATGCATTGACGGTGTGATGGATGACACAATCCCAGAAAACGACGGTATGGTATAGAGTACGTCAGGGTAAGATGAAAAGATATAGGCTCTGAAATCACGACTCGAATGTGATTCAAGACTTATGGCTGTACAGCATTTGGTATATATTTCAAGTGAGGTTTAGGCGGGTTGGAAGAGTCTACGACCAATCTTTGAGCATACAGGACGAGGACTTGCGCGAGATAATGCTTCTTTGGTGTGCTGGCTAGCAGTTTGAGCCCTCAGTCAATCGTAAGGCGCGATAATAGATTTTCAACCTCCGGAATCAACGCCGGGAAACCCATGCAACCATCCTCGTTATCCTTCAACTGTTCCCTCCGTCATCCCATTGCATGCATCATACCCCCGGCAAGCGTCGTGAATCGCTCCTCCTCCCTCTGTCACCTGACCACAGCCAGAGCGTATGTCTAATACCAGACTGATAATCTGGGACCTCCTAAGGTGAAGCAGCCGATTTAGATCCCTCTCAGATCTCATCGACGTCGATCTCCTTGTCATCACTACTGCCATCACGATCTTCGTCGAACTCGACATTGTCATCCACACCCTCATGACCGTACGTATCTGTCTCGTTAATCTTCGCACTCTCCGGCAACTCGCCATACGCCTTCAAGCTCCTCGCCTCATCCGCGCTGTACTTCAAAATCACATCCCCCTTCTCATCCTGATAGTCTCTCAAACTTAACAAGATGATATCGCCTTGGTTGATCCATACTTTCTTGCGCAGTTTGCCGCGGATGTGGGCCAGACGCTTTTCGCCATCAAAGCACAAGGCTTCGAGACGGCCGTTGCCGAGCATCTTGATGACTTGGGCGTATTCTTGGCCTTCTTCTTTGAAGGTTAGTTCGCGCTTTTCGTTGTCGTTTTCGTTTTTTCCGCGGCGACGGTTTTTGCCACCCTATAGAAGAGAGGTTTTAGACAGAGAGGCTTTAGACAGAGAGGCTTTGCCAGGTGAGGTGGGATAAGCGCTGCTGCGGAGGGGCGAGGAGAACTTACCTTCCCCTTGTTCTTAGGCATGTTAAATTAAACTTGTAGGATTTCTCTCAATAGCTCTACTGACTCTTGAAATAACTTTCGATGGTCAAGTGTCTGAAAGGGTTCGTGAAGTATTAATATTAGGTGTAAGAAAAAGAATTCATCGAAAGCGTGCGTGGTGGGGTCAGTGACTCTTGCCTCTGCCAAGCCTTGCGGATTGCGGCCGCCCATACTCCGTAGTCCATTCTCCGCGGTTAAATCCATTCTGGCCAGACTTTTTGTTCTCGTATTTACCTGCAGGTAAGCACTCCGCACAACGTGAAATTCACTTGGTGCAATTGCAGCGGCCGTGTCATGTTTGACCCAGTGACTAATTGTTCTGTGAATCGAGCAGAATGAAACGTCCCTGAGAGAGCAGCGTGCGACATTGCTGTACGCAACAAGAACCCAAGCAATCCAGAAACACGACTTCCATGTCGAAGCGTCTTCCGGCATCCTCTCGATTTCGGATTCTAAATGTCCCAGATGTAGACTCCATCCGAGTTCGATATTGCCCCCAGAACATTCCATTCCACCTGGATCACAAACACTACTTTGGCCAAGACTCACCACGGCGAGATCCTGTGAGAGCACACTATGAAACTCTACCTAGGAACACACTATGGTTCTCTGTTACCGCCAATACAAGCGATGCACCGAAAATGGTTCAAAGGGAGCACATGAGAAGACGCATGACGGCGTGCTTCCTGAATGCCCTGACGCAGGCTGGTTACGATAAACACGGGAAGTTGCTGCCTGGTGCAGATAAGCAAAAAGAAGACTTGAAGGGCACCTTGGAGATATTGTTATTTGGCTCCAGTCATCTAACAATACCAAGGAGGACGGTACAGTATCGGGCTGGGTTGATCGTTCGTGCGGTGGAAAAGAGCCAAAGCTCCAGCAACTCGAACCCTTCATACAAATACCTAGATATTGCTGGAACAAGGTCAGACTAACCACGAGACACACTGTTACAATAAGAAATAATCGCTGCTGTTTTCAGAGATGTCACAACTCAGTAGCTATTTGAGATAACATCCGACGATCTTTAGGAAGGTTTCCCCACAATACTTGGAAATCAATACCGTATGTCAGTAGACGACTAAACATAGTCTGATAGAGCTCTCGAGGAGGCTCAATTCCAAAGAGTAATGTAGAAGTAATTGTTGTGTAGTATGGACTGTCTGAAGCTTGAGAGAAAGCAGATCCGTGCTTCAATTGGAGTACTCCAACGCGTGTCGCGAGAGTAGAATTCCTGCATAGTCCGCGCTCCAAGTCTGTCTCACTGTCCAACAATTCTTGGATTTCTCAACCAGGTGCTCGGAACACCAATTGATCTTCGTCTCTTCAACTTGCCAGCGGGGAATATACACAGTATACAACTCTATGCTTCCGCTGTGCCACTATGCTGGTTTCTTTGACCGTCGGCAAGGTAGATGCCGGCGTTGCTGTTCTACTCACAGAGGATAAACGATTGGTAAGTCTCTCTCAGTCGATCGCATTGGCAAGACGCCCTTTTGATTTTATGCAACTTGCACATTCCCCATTTTTCTTCGTCAGAACGTGCAAAGTCTGCCGCTAATACGTTCTAGATCGAATTTCCATCCATCCTCTTGCCTCCATCTATCACATCCGGCTCTATTGTAGACATAACAGTTTCGCAAAACAGAGCCGCTGAAACCATATCTCAGAAGTCATTTGCGGCTTTACAGTCCCGAATCCTCAACACATATGGCTTGCGCGCCCCGTCGCCTCCTACTCTCCGTCTCCGAAATGCGACACAGACCTCGCTGGTTCTAGAGTGGGATCCGATAGACCTCGCTACGAGCAACCTGAAGAGCTTGACCCTTTTCAGAAATGGGACCAAGGCTGGAAGCATACCAAGACCAAAAGAGATGTTGCAGACCAAGATCAGCGGCCTAGCGGTCGACACAGAGTACTCATTCCATCTGGTTCTGCGGACTACTGGAGGCACGTTCTCCAGCCCGGTCTTGACTGTGAGAACGCACAAAATGACCGACCTATCTGGAATTACGGTGACGCCCGGCATTCTTCCTCAACCACTTCGGGAGAGCCTAGAGCGGGCGGTGGAGAGGATTGGCGCCAAAATGGCAGACGGTGTTCGCATCGATACTACGCATTTCGTATGTATGGAAGGACGGGGAGCTGATTGGGAAAGAGCTGCGGAGATGAATATACCAATCGTGCGACCGGAATGGGTAGAAGGCTGTGAACGAGAAGGCCGCATTGTCGGTGTGAGAGGCTACTACCTGAATGCAAATCCGAAAGACAGGCAAATGCCGCAGCTTTCTAGCGCGCCTGGGATCGAGCCTACGAGGCAAAACAGTACAGCAGAGCCGCAAGTGGGAGCCAGCACCACTAGCCTCCCTTTTAGGAATGCAGCAGGAGCAGATCAGCAAAGGCTAAGTACGCCTGAACGTGAAGGCTACGTATCAGGGCCAGGAAACGGTCCTGGTCCAGAAGTTCCTCCGACGCCACCACCAAAAGATCAATCTAATTCGAGCGGTGAGGAAGACGACCATGATGACGAACAGGACGAGTCAGGCACGGAAACCGGAGAGCCTGTTTCCCAAGAGGTCAAGGAAAGTGACGATGATGGCACGACACTTGCGGCATCTGAGACGCAAAGCAGAAAGGCGACGGTTGAGGATGAGGAGACGGACGAGGGAATGGAAGAAGTCGCCCTGTAGGTGCCTTGCATGTAGCGATCTTCTGCCGAGCTAGAAGAAGTGGGCGCTGGGTGGATCCGTGAGCCATTTCTTCCATCACAGCGAGGTACATACCACGGCGAAATCCTACTCTTACCAAGTCGTCCAGATGCAAGATAGGTCGGTGTCTTTCCAATGCAGTGACGCGATGCACAAATGCTGCCTGCATCTTCATCTGCATGGTCACAATGTCGCATTCACCCTTTATTTTCGTTCTCCAGCCTGTTCCTCCATAAAACCCAGCCTTGCCTCTCACCGACCTTGAGAGACTTTTCACATGAATGAGCCTCACGTGTCGCTGGGATCCCGATTAGCGACGTAAACACCTTTCTCAGAGT
Source organism: Pyrenula aspistea (assembly GCA_021030945.1). Classification (NCBI taxonomy): domain Eukaryota; kingdom Fungi; phylum Ascomycota; class Eurotiomycetes; order Pyrenulales; family Pyrenulaceae; genus Pyrenula; species Pyrenula aspistea. Next base: position 52,429 of record JAGFML010000076.1, read on the forward strand.
GGAATAGCGGATTGCGGAGGTGAGTCAGCCGAGGAAGGCTGAGTCTGCCAAGACGACCGTTGGACGGCGATGAAAACGATGACTGGGTCTGACATCGAAGTTTCTCGACCACTCATCCGCCGCCATCCGCCTATGCGAACTACTGTCTTTGTAGATCCGAGGATAAGGATAGAAAAATATGCATAACATGTACCACCATGACGCCCATTGGTCGGCTCCGACATCCCTCAGGCACTCAGCCTCGTCCCGAACTGCCGATCGCTTGCCTTACGTCTTGTGATCGTCTTTGCCGCCTAGATGCGGCTGTTCCACTATCGTTAGAATCTTCCTGAGCCTTATCACCAACTTGTTCTTCTGTCTTTCCTGATACATACTTCACGTCCTTTCGTGGTCGACTTTCATCATACTTCGGTCATCACACAATGGCAGCACAAGACTATTACAATCCAAGCGCGCCTCCGCCACAAAATCCTACTTATCTCGCGCCTCCTCGACCTGGCAGAGCATCATCTCACCCAGGCTACTATTCTGCGCCAGGATCTGGCCCATATCCAGCTGCAAACCCTCCCTCGTACAACGAATCTCAACTGAATGTCAACCAATTTCCAACACCGCCGCCAGCGTCCTCGCCTAATATGCACCCTTCAAGTCCCGCCCCTCCTCCGACATCGCACCTAATACCTCCTCCAGTCTATGGCGATTCCAAGTATCCGCAACAGTCTCCGCAGCCGCGCCCTGCCTACCCAGCCTCTCCAGGTTACAACCCCACTCAATCAGTCAACAGCCGACCTTATCAGCCTCCCTATCCACCTCCGCCGCCCCTACAGCAACAGCAAAGCTTCCAAGCACCCTATCAACCCCGTCGCTATTCAAGAACCGGCCCTTCCCACCTTCACACCTACCCAACCCGCGAGTCCGCCGACTCGGGGTACTCCTCAGACCCTCAACACGAAAAGCGCCGACACCGCCGACAACACCGGGACCGCGAGTCTACAAGCCGTGGACCGCCATCCCAAACCCACAAAACCACAGACGGCTTGATCGGTGCCGCCGGGGGAGGCCTCATCGGAGACCTGATCTTCCCCGGCCTCGGCACCGTCGGCGGCGCGCTGGCCGGCTGGCTCGGCGGAAGGGAGCACGGAAAGCACAAGGAGAGACAACACGAGATAGACAAGGCATGGGAGAATCGCTCAGGCGAAAGGAAGCATCGGCGGAGCCATGACGATAGGCGCGATTGGAGAGATTAGAACCATGTCGATGGGGTGGCGAATGGAGGGAAATGATTCATCCAGCCTTCTTTTTTTTTTCTATACGATATATGACCTAATGATACCTCAAGTCAGAGCCATGCAGAGCGCGGCAATCCCTTGTCATGATACCACGGTGCTTGCTCATGGTTTTTTTTTACAAGGGTATGAGATTCCTATACTATACTACACTAGCAACGAATTATATACATACGTTTTTTATTTTCAAAATCTTAAAAGCCCACTTCTACTATCCCCTATCGTTGAACCGGCTCGAGCTGCAGTAAAATCTTCTTCTGTCGGGGACTCGAGAGGCAATGTCCATTAAAACACACCGCAATACCAACATGCCTTAGACTTCGTAGGCCGGCGAAATTGCATTTCAAGCTACCGCTATCAATTTCCCCGCGAAGGAAATCTTAAATACTCCTCGTGCGTACAGTCGACAGTGGGGAAAAGATCCTATGACTAGCGGCAGGGCTACGTACAAGAAGGGAAAGGGGAAAGGGGGGGTCGTCTTTCCTAGTCTTTATGATTTATGATTTAAGGAATGGTGCTGGGGGCGGCTTTTTCATGAGCTTATATTGCGAAGGCTGCTGCGGTGCAGAGACATGTAGAATGGATGGTGGGTGGGGTGAATGTGTTTTTCCTCTGGGTGTCCGGAGACGTGGTGTCTTGTTTGTCATGCAACGAACGGGTCATGCCTGACATTGGTTCGAGCAGTCAGCCGCCCTAACCCCGGTGATGTCTCTCTGTGTTTGACCTTGATGATTCTACTTGGAAAGTTCTGGATGGACTTCCTCCACCAAGTTCCTACTTTGATGGTTGATTTTCGCTTGAGCTTTTTTGCCCGTCGATTGCCTTGCGGATGATGCGTGCTGCAGCAGCCGTGACACACCCCACACTCTCTATTCCCATGGCAAGACTCTTTGAGCATAGCGTCGAAACAGGGGTGGAAATTTTTGAAGGGTAAAGGCGGCGAGGGAAGGACTGGGTGGCGGGGTAAGAGACGGTGTGTACAGTGCTGTGTAAGGCGGGTGATTGGGGGAAAAAGAGCCTGAGGAAGGAGTGTCATGGATAAATGATCGGATGCGCTGGTGCGGGAGGGGCCGGACGGTGAGGGCGTAGTCGGACACTTGGTTTATGATTAAGAGGTTCCAAGTCGACATGATCTTCCATTATAAGCGCAGTGGCACGGTCACTTTTCAACCACCTCCCGCACAGTGTTGAGGTGTGCTCTCCAGCTTCCGACGTGTGCTGAGCCAATTTGATCCTTTTGTGGAGGAAACGGTAAGGTGACTGTACTCCAAGAGTCGCATCGTATACGCTCGAGAGGCTATCATCAGGTTTTATCGACAGTTCAGGTATTGAAGGGGGGTCCGAAAAATGTAGAGGGATTAGGAATATCATGCATGGCACGGAAACGGATAATCAGGGGACAAGTAAATACAAAAATCGGTAAATGTAGGGTACAGATGCCGAAACTTGGACGATATGAAAGACTTATCATGGCTCATAAAGCGACAAGGACGAAGACAGGTAGACAATTCCCGCTGCTAACGCTCAGGCTCAAATGGTCTACGTGACAGTGATGAGAAAATCAGGGGGCAAGGAATAGAATAGCATGAGATTAGGAACGTAATTTAGACACATCGAGATATCGTGTCTTGGTGTGACATTAACTCAAACGAGGACTCTAAAATGACACAGAATCTAAGATTGGAAGCTTAATTCACCAAAATCCCAACATTGTCCGGGTGAAGGGGCACTTATCAGGGTGAAACGAGATCAGAAGGACCCATAGACAAAGTGGATTGCTCATATGTTTGCCAAGTATGTCGAGCCCAGTGTGGTAAACCGAAAGATCTAGCCGCGACCCGGCTAGATACATGAAATAGTAGGTAACATGCGAGATCTCTAACGCATTGGTGGGAATTCGTGAACATCAGGTAGGTTGATAAAGTCTGTCGAGGACATCATTTTCTTTCCAAGCTGAACGGAAAGGTTCCCGCCCGGTACCGCCCTTAAAAATCCGAGATTTATCCGGTAGGTCTCTCATTTCTCTTCGACAGTCCTGTGCAAAATCTCAATTAATCTCAACGTGGATGAGACCCGTTCGAGGCCTGCCGACTATCTGCACAGGCAGCTCCAACTTGATCATTTCTTTCCTGTTCGTTATACCAGCTAAGTCGGCCGAGGGGTTTTCTACGTATGACCCTTTCTTCCAAAGAAAATGACCTCCAAAGCAAGATCAAAATACGCGGCAAGAACAAGAGGCCAAACCCAAGCGTACGGCCTGACCGCCCACGCGGCTGTCCAATGAAGCCGCCTTCTCAACTGGCACCAGCACAAAAGACAAAAGTAACAATTCTAAAAATGCCGAAGCAGACAAAGAAAGGAAATGAGCTCGAACGACTACCTCTAGAAATCCTAGAGCATATCTTTCTCTACACGCTCAATCTCAATTTCGCCAAAGCATCACCTCTCCTTGGCAAAGCTTTGTCCAGTGAGAGAATATATAGACGTTTGATTGTGGAAGCGTTTTGCTGCGCGGATGCGTCGTACCTGGAGCCGAAACAGCAGGAAGCTTTGCAGAATGATGTTTTACACACGAACTGGTGTACAGTGACAAGGCTCAAAAACAGCGTATCGGAATTGACGCAGATAGCTCTGCCACACGCCTGGCGGGCAGCATGTATCATCAACACTAAAATCGCAAAAGGACTGCCAGAGCAACGACACTACCCTACTGAGGAACACCTTGGGGTCTCACACAAGACAATGGAAGAATCCTTCAAGCTTGACCACAAACATCTTCTTTTGCGACTAGAGATAGATGCTCCTCGTGGATATACAGGTTCGTTGTATTTTTTCGAAAGCGTCTGGGAGTATCCTGTCTTGATGGTGCGCGCTATTCCGCAAAGCTTATTACGATCTTCTGTCTGTTCTCAGTCTGCTCTAGAGCTCTTGCGCTTTCTTCGACCCGGATGGCGTCGCCTACACCCGCAAAAACGTCTCCAGACAACACCGGCCACGCCGAGCACGGAAGAATATTTGTCAGACAAAATTAGTGAAGAAATTCTGTTAGAGGCTATTAGAGATGCTATCAAGCTTGGCAATATTGCGGCGCTCCTCTCCTTCGCCGAGCTTTACTCGGCTAATAACGTGGTCTTGCCTCCGCTCAATTATTCAACACCCTTTCAGCGCGGACTCGGTATTCCAGAACATATCTTTGAATTTGCAGCTCAACAAGAAAAGGCAAGCAAGATGTTGGGGATCCTAATTCGACTAGGTTGGGAGGACTTCCCCACGGACAACTCTGCTGTGACAAGATGGGCTGTTCGCACAAGGGACCGGCAAGAAGAAGATGCGGACTTGGCGATATGGATACTTAGATACATGGAGCAAAGGCGATCGGATCAACTCGACGGTCTTGGCTTTTTCTACGGGAAAGGAGTCTTTAGGATGAACTTCCAGGATCAACCTAGGCCAGAGGAGCTATACGACGCTCCTACTTTCGATGACGAGTGTGGCTACGATCTTTCAAGAAATCTCCCAGGAGACGCGCTGCGCTGGTTTTGGCCTGGTCTAGCCTTGGAAACTTTTGACGACGCGCTCAAATGACACTCGAAATTTTACCGTAACTTTTCACATTCAAAAAACCGCTTGCTTTGCTTGAAACCCGCGCTTTCTATGGGTCTACAGACTCGGGGAATACTGATCACCTTACGAATAAAGGACGATGAGTCCTCAGACGTGAATTCTCAAGTAGCAGACCGCCATTTTCGTAATCTCGCGTTGCAACAGCATCTTTCACAAGCTGCTTCAATTAAAACCAAAAAGGATCTTATGGTATCTTGTTCGCCGGGACGTGTGGTCCTTCTTTGCGCTAGTCAGCACTGGGACTGAGAAAGCCGTCAGCATTGGATACCAATTCCAAGTCTACTTCAATGCTCATTTACCGCTACAACAGGCAAATCAAGCTCAATGATGCTAACGATCTATCCCGGAGCTTGGTTTTGCTCCTCGATGGTTCTTTACAATGCTGATCCCCAAAAAGACCATGGCGACCTCCCTCCCGTTCCAAAACATTAAGGTGACCCACTCTCTCCTATCTACAGGCCGACCTCGGGTCATTTACAACTTGTTATCCAAGCTACAAGTCAAGCCCGAAGATGATCCAGGAGCTCTGAATACGAAAAACGGCGTCTTCGTTGGCCCGTTCTCCAATACCATCACAGGTGACAAAATCTTCATCGGACCAATCCACGCTATTGCAGTCGCTGACTCCACCTCCCATGTCAATGATAAAAGTCGAATGTGTAATGTGGCCATAGAAAATGCAGATAGCCGGCAGGATGAACAGAAAGCAGACGTGCACATGCGAAATCTCAATGAAGATGATCACTTCCGCCGCTCGCCGTCCCCTTCTCCTACTGAGAATACCGCTATTGATAGCGGTCGAGGGTCAGTCAATGGCTCACCGGCGGCAAATGCCTTCAACTATCACAACTTCCTGCCTTCAGCGACGTCCAGTCCCGAGCAAGTTTCGTCTCCAGCCAAAGAGACCGGCGTCGGGAATGACGGTGGTTCGGTCGACAAATCTCCGCCAGGCGGAACGTATGATTATCACAATTTTCTAAGATCTGTGACATCCAGTCCCGCGCCAGCTGCCTCTCCCATTATTGATGAGTCTGGATCGCATTTAATGGATGGAAATTTTATGGGTATCCAGTCTGACGAACTCAACACTGATGCCGATAGGAACCAGCGTTCCCAAGACACTCGGCAAGACCATGATATTCAGGGAAGCTACGGTAATTACAAGCGAAGATACAGCGACAATACCTTGAATCAGAGAAGCAACTCACATTGCGCTCCTTACACGTCGAGACGCCTTCTCAACTACCATGGTTATGATGGGCCTGCAAAGAACATCGACCATCCAAAACACCTCTGCTACGACGACAACGTTCTCGAACCGCAGGACTACAGCTCACCGGAACTCACAGCCAATTATTCCCGCCTTGTTCGAAACTATGGATTCCTAGACGCCAATGAGGGTCATCATCATGAACCTGAACATCAACATCCGTACGCCGAGCCGCAACATCACACTTCAGTCGAACGTCCCTTTATTGATACAGACATGCACTACACGCCCTACTACGATCCGCCAGAGCACTTCCACGCGACGCCTCCTCACTCTCCCGCACCACAATCCCCTTCTAGCAGCCACATCGACCCTCAAAGCTGTCCCTCTGTCTGCCTCTGTCTCTGCCACTTCCCCATCCCCGCTTCCCCCAAACCCCACCCCTCCAATCCTCACCCTCCAATACCCTCCTCCTCCTCCTCATCCATATCGTCAACCTCAATGTCCATCTCCTCGCCCTCGTCCTCGCCCTCTCATCCCCTCGTTCCCCCCTCGTCCTCCTCTCCAACCATCTCCGAAGAAATCTCCCTCTCCCTCTCCTCCTCCCGCCCCATGTGCGCCCTCGAGCTCGCCGCCTGGGAAAACGCGATCCGCGCCAAAGAACGAGAATACGAATACCAACACCAATACCAACACCGCGAGAGCGACGATGGAGCGGATGGAGGCTGGGATGGTGGGGGGGATGCAGGGATCGAAGAGGTGAGGGAGTGGGAGGTCATGCTGCTCGAGGAGATGAGTCGACGGGGTGTGGAGTGAAGCGAAGCGGAAGCGATAAGAAATAAGTCACTGAGAAAGTGGGATCAGGGCACGGGACGTTATGAGTCTCGCTTCTTTTACCAAACCAAACCGAGCATGTGCATGTATATTTCCATAGCCGTAAGTTTAGTTCACTCTGGGCTATCCAGACAGACAGACAGACAGACAGACATCTTTGAAGGGGAAAAATGAAATCAAATCAACCCAAGAGGCCCGCTTTCCCCTCCCAGTGTAGAAGGAAGGAAGGAGCGCTATTGAAACATACGGTACATATGCTTCTACTTTGGCAGGATGGTTAATATGTGGAATGTGTTCGGTTGCTGGATTGATAACAGGAATAAGGATAGGAGCAAGAGCAAGAACAAGAGCCACTAAAAATTAAAGGGGGAAAAAAACTGGTACGGAGATCGAAGAAAGCATGCTTGCTGTCTCCTTTTAGGTTTTAACCTGTACATTCTCTTTCTCTCTCCCCCCTCCAACCCCTTGTAAAAACCGGCAAAGAGCGAATGTGGCCTCTTACCACCGCTGACCGGAGATTTCTTCACACCAACTCACGAAGTCGTCCACCCTCCCTCCCTCCTCCCCCTTCCGCCTACGATGGGTCCATTTGATCACGTCTCTTAGCATTCCTCCCCCGTCTCTCCTGCTCTTTTTCTTTGCAAAATTGTTTGCCTTCCCCCCGCCGTCCCCTCCCCCGTCCAGCGGATATCTCCCAATCTGCGCCTCCCTCCTCCTCCCACTCTCCCTCTATGCCTCCCACCCACCTCCCCACCCTCTCTCTACGCCTCCCTACCGGCTCCTCACCCTCCCTCACTGCCCCCCACCCGCTCCCCCTCCCCATCTCTACCATCCAAACACCCCCCCAACCGTCCCCATCGTGACCCTCAACCCCCCAATCCCAAAAACAACCCCAATCCCCTCCACCACCACCATCCCCGCCGCCCCAACCATAAACCTCGGCCCAAACACCCGATAAACCATCAAATGCCTCCTCAGCCACCAGGCCCACACCGTTGTCCCCAACCCCCACGTTGCCCATACCGCTACAAAGGTCGCGTACGCGCGGCTCACATCCCCTAGAACCCCCTGAGATTTGTGCCCGGGGGTGATGGGGCGGCGCCAGAGGACGAGGAGCGGGACGGCGGCGGCGGCGAGGATGTGGCCGGCGAAGGTGTTTGCGACCACGAGGAGGGGGGAAAGGGGGTAGATGATGGTGTGGAGGGGGATGAAGGCGGCGTTCCATTGGATGCTGGAGAGGGTGGCTTGGTGGCCGGTTTTGAAGAATGCGAATTGGGCGAGGAGGGCGAGGAGGGTGGGGGGGAGGGCGGAGGTTGGGGGGATGTGGAGGTGGGAGAGGAGTTCGAGGAGGGTGAGGAGGGAGTAGAGGGTGAGGGAGAGGGTGGCGTTGCCCATGGGGGTTTGGAGGAGGAGGAGGGGGAGGAAGAGGGTGGTGAGGAAGAGGAGGGAGTGCGTGGCGTAGGGGTTGGCGTGGCCGTTGATGATGATCAACGGTGTGGTGGGGGATGAGGTGGAGGAGATGGAAGAGGTTGTGGTAGGAGGGGCGGTCGGTTTAGCGGGGTCGGAAGGCGGTTTGCGAATGATGATTCTGATGCATGGTTTCGAGAACAGGAAAGTCGTGAGGCCAACGCCAAGAGAGATGGCAAGGACGAGCTGGGCGACGAGGGTACGGATAGGTTTGAGAGTAGAGCCAACAGTTGGGAACCAGTTCCCATCATCGGCTGCGTCGAGGGTCCAGAAGATGGCGATAAGGAAGAGGCAGGTACGGAACGCGATACCATACCAGAACACAGCTGACGCTTCGTAGGATTTGGTGGAAGTGTAGAAGTTCTTGATAATGGTGGGGAGGAAGACAGCTGAGAAATATGGAAGTAGTAGCTGCCAAGGGGCTGAGGTAGATGACGTAGACGAGGCGTAGTAGGTTGAACGGCAGTATGGCATTTGTTCGTCCCGACAGAGGCGCGAGAACGAAGCCAGGCGCGTGAGAATTAGAAATGTAATAGAATGATAAACAGCGACGAATCGATCATTGCCAGACGTTTGGCGTAAGGAATAGCCCAGGGCACAGACACCGAACGTAGCCAGAAAGAACAACAGAATTTCGTCCTCCCATATCGTCCAAGAATTCGCTGCAAAACCGACGCACAGTAGAACCGTAAACGTAAATGAGAGCAAACCCCATAGAGAGCTGGGAAGGGGTGAGCTAATCGCATGGCGGTACTTGTATAGCGTAGACAAGGCTCCGATCCCGCCACCCATTGCAGCGCCATACAAAGATAGTGAAGATGCCTCAGGCAAGAACATGTTCTGCAATAGGCTGATTGGAACACCGATCGCTGTACCCACAAATACTCTTCGGAGAAAAGCAGGCGCAAGCAGACTAGCGTCTTCCTTGAGGCTACGAGCGTACAACACGAGGAACATAACACCAGTACCAAGAACCGTAATACCATGGACCATGTCCACCTTGTTGAAGCTCGCCCATAGACCGCGGCAGATCCTCAACGTTTCACGTTGGTATTCCTTCAAGGCGTGGTAGGTGGCTTCATATTTCGGAGACGATGATGGAAGTGATTTTGACAGAGCGTCCCACAGCCTGTCCCCTTCAGCCCATAGCTCAGAGGATTCGGATACCGCTTCCTCGCCTTTCGCACGAGCGTATTCCTTTTGGTATGTTTTTATCTGAGCCGCTGTAAGCCTGTTAACGGTGGCCAGCGTCTTCCAATCATTGCCATTCTTCCCAGCAAATGCCTCCTCAATGGGCGAGCCAAGATTGTTGAACGGCACCGGAAGGCCTAGGAGAAAAGCGAGCGTTGGGACGAGATCAATCTGAGCAACTGGTCGCTCTTTGGCAGTAGCGGGCGGATGTTGAAACTCTTTCTTCGTTCTACCGAAGACTGGCCGCTTGGAATACATCCACAAAGCCGCTTCGACTTCGTCATCCGATTCCCCGCCGTGGTCACCTTTCGAGTCCATCCCATGATCGCCCATGACGACCAGGAGAGTCTCGTCGTCAACTAGACTTTTCAAGTGTCCGACCACTCCATCCATCTGAAGCAGTTTCTCTCGCATAGCGGGATGATTTGGGCCATAGCGATGGCCAGCGTGATCAACACCGAGAAAATGACCGATTATAACGTCCCATTTTGTAGAATTACCTGGCTGAAGAAGGGGGAATACATGCTCAATGACTCCATTGTCAACTGTGTGAAGGTCCCACACGTTGAAGGAATCGTACGGGCGGGTCAGCGCAGGGTCAAATTCGTTGGGGAATAAGGAGTGCCATGTATCGTCCCCCAAGTGCACTATATTCTTCCCAGCATCCCACAATTGTGATATGAGATTATCTTCGTCAATAGTCATGCCAGCAAAATTTGACCCTGCGTCATGGAAAGTTGGTAAAGTTCCAGTTGTAAGACCTTTCAGCCGCTGCAGCGTCGTGGTAGGCGGGTCCGCAATGAAAGGCAGGAGAAAGGCATTCGACGGCGCTTGAACAGCCGTATCATACAGCGTCGGTATAGAGTTTCGAAAGAAGTATTCGTCTCCATCATTTTCCGATTGGTAGGGTATTGTGAAATCGTAGCGCAGGGCATCAATGATGATTAAAACAGCCTTGTTGAATGTCTTTGGGTACCAGCAACCCTCGCTTGTGTCTCTCGACCATAGGCTACCAATCTCAATAGGCGGGACGCTGCACTCAGACTTGTAGTCTAGGACCAATCTCGTGAGCAGGAAGCCCTTAGTGAAGATGTAGATTCCAATTATGTGGAGGGAGCTATGGGCAACGTCAGCAGACCGCTAGGACGGTAATTGCGCAACATGTAGGCACCAACAAGAGCCACAGGAAGAAAATTATCTGAAGCGCATGGCTGATCTTGAACAAGAAAGCCCTTTGTATGCTCCAATGCTCCTCCTTTGTTTTTGGAGGCTCCACATTCTCCTGCGCAGTTTTTCTTCCAGCGCGGTTGGAGCTCGCCGTCGAGGTTTGTAGATCGTCAATGCTGCCATTTTCGGGCATCAGAGGCAGTCAGAGGCACTCTGCTTTTATGGAGTCGGTGTCGACTACAACTTAGCAAGCTGGCATTTAATTCGGAGGTTCGGAAACACCCGACTGCGAGCGCATGGGAGAAATCACGTAGCCAGGCACGCCAGGCCCGCCCACGAGTCCCCATACTGGGCATCAAAGACCACATGTGGGTCGAAGCTACAAGCGCAAGGAAGTCAGGCGAGAAAAACATTATATTCACAAGTAAAGTATCTAAATACATCGTGACAAACATCGCGGAGGTGTCTAGGCCATCCCACCACTTTGCAGACGAGTAATATCATACAAGCCACCCTCGCAGACCGCAGCATTTGAGTGCCGGTTACAGCAGCTGAGTCGACACTTCGAGCTCAATAGCTTCTCTATACAATGCCAAAGTATCATCAATCCGGTATCTGGAGGAACAATAGTCGTGAGAAAGGAATTATCAAGGCCAGCGTTGCGACCTTATTAGGAGGTATAATGTCGTATGCGTGCGTGAATCGAGAGTAAGGCTCCGAAGTCTTGACAAGAGGGGGAGCTGTTCAGCCAAAGCGGGGGTCTTCCTTCTCTTTGAGCCCTCCCATTCGATCAAGATCTAATGAATGGAACCGCTCCGAGTCCGAATATTGGTACGGAGGGAGATGCTCCTCAGCGCACGGTTCCATACCAACACTCCCTCCTTCACTTAAGCGAACAACCACTACTCTCCCGCTCTTCCGTCGGCCGGCATGGTCTTCTTCGTCTGGAAAGGTGATGCGGATCTCAGGGACGGGACTTGCGGGTGGGCTGGAGGAATTTTGTTCGAGGTCTTTCTTCTCGTTGTAAACATAGATGGACTCTTTCTGCGCATCGAATGGTGTTGCTGTAATAGTCAGGCGTCTGTGATTCGAGATCCGTCTCGGAGCTTTTTCCTCGTGGACGGGGAGAAGACTGGCACGACGAGCGTTCTTCCTCCGTCGGATGAAAAAGAGAATGCCAATGAGGAGGAGACCAATCAGAACGAGGGCCAACAACGCTATGAGGAGCTTGAACATCGAAGGCGTGATGGGGGAATCATCGTCGGCGGCATCAATGTCGCGGGCGATGAGTTTGCGGATGCTATCCATTTGAATGAAGGTGTCAATGTGTTGGGCAATCAAGCTCTTAGAGAATGTGGGTATGTGTGCCGTTGTACAACCGAATTAGAGGGAGGTGTATGTCTCGTAATTGGTGGATATCGGTATGGACAACGACTGTTGGGTATACGCAGGCTCGGGCTGGATGCAGCGAAAGAGTGGATTGCACGTGTCGAGCAAAAGAGTGAGCTCGACACTGCCAGGGAAGGAAGGACGCGGTCGGGGAGGGAGAGAAGGAGCGACTTGGGGTCGAGGGCGGTGTTGTTGTTGTAGAGGAGGGAAGAGGAAAGGGAAGGAGGTGGGAGGAGAAGGTGAAGGAGGAGAGGAGAAGGCGTGAAGCCGTTAGCGGTGCTCGAAGACGGCGGGTCGGCAGCGTTGCAATGCGCATCGTTCCTGCCGCCGGGTTCCTGGACGTTGGCCCGAAAGGGGAAGAACTATTGAATGGTCGGCAGACGGCGGCGCTCTTGGCACCCGCTGCAATTTCCATCTCGCTGCCCTCCACCAATCACGCCAGCCAGTTCCCGCTGTTTCCTGAAAATACCAAAGCGCCTCCTAAGATCACCGCCAGGGTTCTCGTACTCGCGACTCGATCTTTGGGTAAGAGGCTCTCCTTTTTCAGCGGCCAGAAGCGCCAGCACACAACGGCCTCTTGAATTTGGATTAGTCGCTCTCGCCCCTCCCGACCATTCACGTTCTAGCTACCGTCGGACTTGACAGATAGAAGAGGCGTCAGCAAGAGTCAGGAGAGTCGGAGAGACATCCAATTCAACGCCACGGCTCGGCATTTGCACACGAGCGTCAAAGGCCGCATCTTGCATTCTTGGGGCTGTGACATTTCCATCTTGCCTTCACGGAGGAGATGAAGGCGGTCTCATGAACTCTCCAAACAGCGGTCGAGCTTCCTGGACTTTGAACGTCAATACTCCTTTGCGGCATGTCAATGCGAAAGCCTTGCGAGTGGTCACAATGGCGCCGTCCTTTGTTGGTCAGCTACTATTTGGATGCTTTTCTCGAGGTTTCATCCTCAGGGCCAAATGTAATGTGCCCTCCGACCGTGTGGTGAACGTGGTCCATGTTTTGGGATCCAACTTACAGAGATTGAGGTAAGACGTCCACATCTACTATTGTGTTCTGATGCATTGTTTTAGAGCAGTTCCCTCTGCCAATGATGTCGATTTGTTTCAAGCTCTGAGACTTGCTGGAAATTTGCTGCATAGTCGGGAACAAATGTGAAGGATCCGGCGGTGGCCTTGGGCAACTTATTACATCTATGTATCTCGGAAATTCTCGAGAGATTCTCCTTTTGTCTCTGTCAAATCCATTTCAGCAGTGCCCTTGCTCTTCCCGATTTGGAGAGCAAATAGCCGCGAGCACTTATAGTCACGTGAGAGCTCGCCCCGACCCCATCTCACTGCCACACCAACAAGACAGAGAAGATGCATTCTGCGAGAAATCAATGCACCTCCTGCCCGGTGCTCTCTGTCCAACACGATCGGCAGTGTCTCAGATCAACGGTTCGTACGACATTTTCAACTCCCTGTTCGAACGCGGCTTTCCCCCTTTGATCGACGGAAGGTGGCCACCAGAGAGTTTTGATTTCTATCACAAGCCATATTATCGCCTTCCATACAAAATCGATGCTCTGCGACAGTTGCCTCCGGGTTCGAATATGGGCAACATGAATGGCCCATCACTATCAATTACCTGTTGGAAGCTTTTTTCGACCCAAGCCATGCAGGTCGCGATTCTCGACAAGCAAGTCGGTGTCTTCACCAACAAGAACGCGAGTGCGAAGTTCGTCATCTTCGCCTAACCGTGGAGCCTACTACCGGGAGATTTTGGAACCCAATGATATGACATCAGTAAGCTAGCGACACTTGTTCTGCGTTTTGTACACAGGGGGCCAGGTGTAAGTCAGACATTTGTAGGTTGACATATGGTCTGCATTTGTTCAACGTCGGGCTACAGTTACACAGGTGCCACATACGCCTCATCCGCTGCGAAACTATAGTAGAAAGCTTTAACTACACCATAATCTACCTTGGTGTCACCCTAGCGGAGCTTCTGAATTCCACAGGTACGCCGCCTCTGTGAAAGGGAAGGGAAACTCGACCAAAAAGAGAAGTCCAAATGTTCAAGGAGTCATGCACGCATGTTGCGAGCAGCAGATCAGCCGCTGGCCTTCGGAAGCAATGACCATTGTGGAGACCAGTCTACGGTCGTGATCTAATTGAGCGATCGAGACAACGCACAAAGCATTTAGGTCTACCATGAAAGATATGGCTCCAGCTTCGGGAAAGCAGTAAGATCTCTCGTCAGAAAGGGGCGTAGAGGATCACAGTAAGCGGCCACATTAATTGATTTAATTTATGCTCAGTGTTGCTATCGATTGTTTGGCACCCATTTCCACAGGGCGAAAGCTTGAAACACCCCACGGCTTCTATTTCTGGTGCCATGGGGTTGTTGGTGGGTTAGAGCTTAGCGGCCAGACGCACCGATCGACCGCGGCGTCACTGGTTCCTAGCGGCAAATTGTTAGCAGCCGGAAGAGCGTCGTCACTGGCAGGCGGGGGCTAGTCGCATGAACGTGTCCTCAGAAAGCGCATATGTTTAGTATATGGCTTCCAGTAACGTCGGCGCGGTATACCGCAGATAGAGGTCAACGCCGGGGGTGGTGTGTGAGCATAATTGGAAGGTTTAGAAGAGTGTTTGAGAAAGCACAGGTTCATTGGCGGCCGTCTCCATGCTATGCCGATCGGTGCCGATCTCTGGGTGGTAGAGGAGTGGCAGCCTTGCCCTTCTCTGGGCCAACCCATCAGGCCGGCGATCTGTTTGGTGGTTAATCGCTTTGCGAGCCAGACTTCCTTTTCGGTGGGTTGAGTTGTTGGGCGCTCGAAATGGCGATTGAGGCCTCGCACTGCTCCCCAAATAATCATCGAAACGTCAAACTTGGCCCCCGTGGGCATGGCATTCCCCGTGGCCTTTTCAGCATCCCCTGTCGCAGTCTATCGCCGCTAGGCTCCAAGCAGTATCGTAGGGGCCTAATTGGTATGCCCTGTTATTCTGCAGCGACCCGGGGTCCCAACGGCGCCGGAACCTGTCGCCTACCCAAAACTCGAAGTCCGGTCGTGTGAGAGGGAGACACACTCTTTATCACATCAAACAACACACACCTTGCCTTTACCAAGTGCACATACCAGATCTCCTCTCTTACACCCTGTATTATTCCTCGTTTTGACACTCGGGCATTATTTTCTTCACGTGTCTGCCTCTTTAATACCATTTACCATTTCCGCCATTTCAGCCTGCATTGTCAGCCTCACCCGAATACTCCCATCGACATCTGAACTTGCCTTGGTGTACCCTTGCGAGCGTCGCTTGTACTACCTCGATTACATCGTGCAGCGTGTCTCCCTCCTAGCTGCCTTCACCTAGCAACCTAACATTCCATACGCAACCCCTCCACCATCCCTTGCGCCGTCATATCGATTCCTCCCCTCTTCCGAATCTCGAACGAAAAAAATCCCCGCATGAAGACCAAGGGTTGCTTGCAGCCTGATAAGAGTGCAGCGCAAAGGGCAAGATAAAATCGCTACCTTGCAGCAAGAATTCTTGTCCAACGGCTGCCTGCGCCGTACAAACAAAGGGCGCTGCGTCCACCGCTGCGTACCCTCTTACCTTCCTTCCTCCACCTAAGTAATCTATCCGACATCCTTTACCATATCACCGGCCTGTGGATTATTGTTACGAAAGGTTGACAAAGTCCTGGGCGAAACGGTCAGTCCTCGTCCACGGGTTCCGAGGCTCTGGCGTTCTTCAATGCCTTTCTTGTTTGCCTGAGCTAATGTGGCCCAGAACAGCGACCGCCGAAGTTATCGACTGCCATCATATATCCCCGATAAGAGTATTGAGCTAGTCGTTTTTCACTGGAGCTTTCCGAGCTCGACCCTTCATTCGAAACGGTGCAACTAAATTGGCTAGCACTGTAGATAAACATCCCGAAGCTCGTCAGCGTTGCGGAGCAGCTTTGAAAAGAACGAAATGGCGACAGGTCTGGGCAATGGTGCATCGATACGGACACAACCCAGAGCAAACCCATTTTCATCATTCGGCTCGTTTGAGCATTCTTCTAATTCCAGAAACAGTGGATTCGGCTCTTCAAAATCCAGCTACGACAATAATATCTGGGGCAACGGTGGATTCCCTCACACAAGATTGAGTACAGATGGTTCTACCGACACTTCTAGGGACACAGGTAACATCATGTCGTCGTAGATTATTTCTATGCCATGCTAATGATAAAATAGAATCTGGCCCTACTTCATCCCAAAGGTCATTTTTCCAGGGCAGGACAGGCTCAAGCTCCCTCCTTGCATCATCAGAAGCGGACAATTGGACTGGCAAACCAGCGCAGAACTGGGGCTCGGCAAACGGTCTCTCTTCTCCCAATAAAACGATATCAAGCAATCAGATGTCTCCAACCAATCATCGATTGAATGAACGCAATCCTCCTTCTCTGCTGAGCAACACCCGAAGTAACTCACCCTTCCAGACGAGAACAGATGCATGGGAGCGGCGTTCAGGCTCCATTCCCTCGGGAACATTCGCAGCTCTACCCTCAAACGGGCTTTCGTCCCATAGGCGCTCCGACACAACCTTCTCTGCCTTCGCTGATCCGCACCGCAACATCGAGGACAATGATCGTACATGTTACAATTCATCTGTCTTTAATAGAACCCTCAGTAATACTCCTTTCCAGTTGGAAAACACTACAGCTGGCCGCGAGTCTGACTTCATGTCGAACGGTGTGAGGAACAACTCAGGACATGCAACTACGTCCCGCACGCCGTCCTTTATGTCAAACTCGCAGCCACGAATGTCGGGTTCAACGGCCCACCCTCAATTCTCTGGCGAGTCATTCTCTTCCACCATCCGAGATTCTGGTTCGTATTCCCCCAGTAGGTCGACATATTCAGCGGCCACTAGTTCTTCGGCATACTCTTCGCACGACAGCCAGGATCTTGGACAGGCATTCAGCCAAATGACCCTAAGAGGCAGAACTCCAAACGGTCGACAAACGTCTCGGGCCTCTCATCGGCCGAGATTTGAAGGTCGTCCATCTTATGACACACCCTTGAACCAAAGCATGTATCAATCAAATGCAGGAAACAGCGTTGCGAATAGCCGAGATGGCTCCTTCTATTTGGGATCATCTTTCAGGGGAGAGGAGACGCTGAACGGCACCAGCGTAGGACGAGACAGAACAGGAGACTTGCAATCATCTCCATCTGAGATTCCTTACGCAAGGTGAGTGCCCATGAGAGGGTTGCCATTCTCATTTATCTAACAATCTTATTAGTGGTCGAAGCAGTGGAGGGAGCCTTAGCGCTCTGCAATCTGCCACGCCTGACCTGTCAGCTTCAACGATGACCCTCCAGAACGCTCGCTTCCCATACAACAACCAATACGATTTGGTCTCTCAGCAAGCATTCATGAACTCGACTCTCAAATACTACCCCTTAAATCAAGCTCTGTACGCCGGGCTCCCATCAGCTCCACTTGCTTCGAGATTTCCGAGCTCAGACCACGACCCTAATCAGCTCAACCGAAGCCCCTTACTGCGGGAGTTCCGAGCAAGTTTCAAGCAAAGGCAATGGGAGTTAAAGGTACATATCGATCGGTATTATTTTGAATCGCTTCTAACTTTCTATAGGACATCTACAACCATGTTGTGGAGTTCTGCGGTGACCAGCACGGATCTCGAATGATTCAAGAGAGGCTAGAAACTGCCAGTGGTGATGACAAAGAACAAGTCTTCTCCGAAATCCTGGCGTGTCCGGTCCAGATCATGGTAGACATATTCGGCAACTACGTCATCCAAAAGCTCTTCGAACACGGCAATCAACTGCAAAAGAAAATGTTGGCAAAACATTTAGAAACTCGTGTCCCGTACTTGACAACACATGTGTATGGCTGTCGAGTTGTGCAAAAGGCAAGTCCTTGAAAATTCTGTAACGACAAGGAATTGATAAAGCTAATATATCTCTCCAGGCCCTCGAGCGAGTGCTTCCCGAACAGCAGGCTGTGCTGATTCATGAACTTGACAAGTGCGTCATAGAGTGCGTGAAGGACCAAAACGGCAATCACGTGATCCAGAAAGCCATCGAGTGGGTCAGCAGTGACGATCTACAGCCCATCGTCAACGCCGTTCTCAAGGAGGTTAAGAATCTCGCTTTCGACAAGTTCGGGTGTCGAGTGGTTCAACGGATGCTTGAGCATTGTCAACAGCCTGTTCGTCAACGCATCACTCAAGATCTGCGCCCCTGTATACCACATATGATTTCACATCAGTACGGAAACTACGTGATACAAAACATTCTCGCCAATGGACCTGAAGAAGATCGCCGGCTGGTGACAGATGAGGTCACATCAAAGCTACTGATGTATTGCAAGAACAAATTCGCCAGCAATGTGGTCGAGAAGGCTCTTGAACATGCACCTGCTGAGCAAAAAGCTGAGATCGTGAAGCGACTAACGACGCCAAATGAGAAAGGAGACTCACCTATCGTCGCCTTAGCAGACGACAACTTTGGCAACTACGTCCTTCAGAAAGTGTGGAAAGACCTTGCGGTTGCCGAACAGGATCGTCTCGCCAACCTCATGAAGCCTCATATCGCACACATGCGTCGGATGGGCTGTGGCGCGAAGCCAATCGCCGCCATTGAGAAATTAATCTATGAAGGCGAGCAAGGCCAAGAACGGAAGCTCGACCGGGATCGTGAGCCAAGCCAAAGTTCCACGTCGACGAGCGAAACGAGCAGCTTACTCCCTAGCACGAACGCAAGCACCGTTGAGGGACCTATCGGTAGCGAAGCGAGTGATGTTACCATTGGCGCGCCTCAAGTTCAGTCGCCTGCTAGAACCGATCAGGCATGCACATAAGGTCAAAAGCTTGCTATTTCGGCACAAAGCGGATGCGCTACTCCGGTGGCGACTATCCGCATCCTCAGACCACAACACTGTCCCCCAGTGTCCAATATTCACAATAACTTTCAACCGACACAAGATCATACACTCTATAAACTCAAACAATCTCGGGCAAATTTACATATGCGGGAGGACATTGTATACCTCACATTACAGTCAGTGGAGGGCGTTTTATTTTACCCACTCACCATCGCCTACTTGTAATTATTGCTGTTCATGCGGGAGTCTTTCAGTTTTTTTAGCAAGCGTCTGATTCTTTGTCTTTGTCATTGGGGAGAAAAAACAAGTTCGATTTTGGCTTAACGATATGTCCTTACGACCCGGCTTTTACGATCGGAATACCCTGTAATATGGATTGATACTGGCTGGGACTAACAGATCAAGGATGCTGCCGCTAGACGGTTGCAGTCGTTTTTCTTTAGGCGTGTCAACTCATTCGGTCGCTCTGGGAGAGGGTTGCACGGTGTTGGGGCTTTTCCTTTCTTGCAAACACGTGTCGTTCCTATCTAATCATTTTACGACTTACCGATACCCCCCACTACTATTACTACTACTAGTATAGAGTAGATGTGAATAACGAGGCACATCTGTCATTTCTCCCCCAGAACTCTTCGTATGTGTTCATCAGCAACGTTTATTTTCGAGATGAACGACCAGTCTGCCTTTCTTCTTCGGGAAGGGATGATGATAAGAATTGTCGGCAACGAGTCTCGATCTACAAGTGTGAGGGGACACGTGCAGGAGGTGAGACGGGAAGGGGTGATAAAGGCAGGGTCGGCAACCTCGTCGCCGAATTGTGTCTAACACAATGTTTTATTGTAGAATGTTAAATAAATCTGCGAGATTTGCAGTAGCTGACAGGTCACAGCCCTATGGAAATGCTACATCCAGCCGCGGTGTTGGGACGTATAGGTAGGTGTAAAATAAGGGAGGGGACCGACCTGTGGAGTCATGTGAACTCTTAGCCTATGTTGGTTAGTGATGCAGTTTGAGATAAGTCATCTAACCTGACCTGTCTGACAGTGCCTCTTCAAGATGTTTCGCTCCGTAACTCTTCCGAGCGGTAGGTAGGTCCATCTACGGCCAGTCAGACATACAGCCGTTACAGCAAACGTACAGGCGGCATTCTCTCGCGCGATCGATTTGCAATGCGCGGCGTCATTGCGGCACAGCACCCCATCAATGATGGATGGGCTCCAAGCGATTATTGGTCCACTTCCTCTTCAACCTTCCTGGGAGCATGGTATCCTCTTAATCTTTTCAGTCTTGCCTTGAGCACCGAGGTTGATGATCTCTCCCAACTGCAATTTGGACACCTTTTAGACCATATCTGACTTTTTGTAATAAATCCTCTTTTCTATCAACTTCTCACAATGCCTTCGACGTGGATTTTAGCTACAATCGCTGTTTTGCTGTCTTACTTTGCAACAAGAGAGATCTTTGCTATCATCATCACCAGGCGCGAAATGCGAAAGCAAGGCTGCCGCGAGCCCCCCAAGTATTCTCACTGGGATCCATTCTTTGGCTACGACCTTTTCAAGAGATCGGCGCAAAGCATACGCGATGGTGCATCATTTCCCTTCGAGCAGCGTCTCTTCCAAGCATATGGCAAAACGTTCGAAGCAAACTCATGGGGCCGCAGAAAGATCTATACCATGGACTCGGAAAATATCCAAGCGGTCCTCGGGAACCAATTCGGCAACTTTGCTGTTGGTGCTCTGCGGGAGAACTTTCTCAAGCCATTCATGCAGAAGAGCATTTTCACAGCCGACGGTGCAGTCTGGTCACATTCGCGGTCGCTCATTAAGCCCATATTCCAGCGTGCTCAGGTCACGGATCTTTCGGCTTTCAAGGTCCACCTTGATCGATTACTTACGCTCATTCCTCGGCATGGGTCCACAGTTGACCTGCAACCTCTCCTGAAACGTATGGTACTTACTTCTCTCGGCATTCTTGACCAGAAACGCACAGCTAAGTCTTTTACGCTAGTTCCTTGACAGCTCCACTGAGTTCATTTTCGGCAAATCCACAGATACTCTGTTGCCTTATCCCAATCTAGATACAACCCACTTCCTGGACAAATTCGATGAAGTTATGGCCGGCATTGGCCAGCGCCTGACCTACGGTAAATTCCTCTTCCTCCGCGGCAGAGAGACGAAGTGGCGTGAGGCCATACGAGAAGTCCACGAGGCTGTAGACATGTGGATCGACCAAGCGCTCTCAACAGACCAGAACGCGGATACTGACAATCCTGCCAGCAAGCGGACGGTCCTGGTCGAGGAGCTCGCCAAGCAGGTCCCAGACCGCGTTGAATTGCGTTCTCAGCTCATCAACGTCTTTTTCCCCGCCCGTGACACCACAGCCATTGCATTGGCGGATCTGTTCTTCAATCTCGCGAGACATCCCCGGGTGTGGATGAAGCTCCGTGAGGAAATCTCGCAGATCCCAGACGAGCTGCTGACATACGAGAACCTCAAGACATTGAAATATATGCGCTGCGTGATCAACGAGAGTAAGCCGTACCAAACACCACACAAACTGATCCCATATCATTGAAACATTAATGCGATATAGGCCTCCGCCTCCTCTCCCCGGCCGGCCGCACCTGGCGTCTCTGCACCACTCCGACTATCCTCCCCCGCGGCGGCAGCCTCCAGGGCCAATCCCCCATCCTCGTCCAACCCGGGACGGAAATCCACATCGTCTGGTGGGCGACGCATCGCGACAAGAATATCTGGGGCGAAGACGCCGAGATTTTCCAGCCCGAGCGGTGGGAGGACCCAGATCTGAAGATTACGACGTGGGAGTATATGCCGTTCCTAGCGGGACCGCGGGTGTGTCCCGGGAGGGAGATGGTGATGGTGGAAATGGCGTATGTGCTGGCGCGGTTTTTGAGGGAGTTTCGAGATATTGAGAATCGGGACCCGGTGCTTGGATTTGTCGAGGAGCATCGGTTGACGATGCAGAGTCGGAGTGGGGTGAAAGTCGGGCTTGTACCGGCTTGATGGGGAGTAATCATTTAAGGACTGCAAGCTCATCGCCTTATAGATGTTGCCTATCTTAGATACGAGGCATGCTTTTCCCTCTTTTCATACCAAGAAGATGTCGATAATTTTCTTGGCAGCCAGCTCGTTCCAGTAACCTCTTCCGGCTGTGGCTTAAGCACCATCTCTTATTCTACTACTTATCGTAGTTCACCAGCCCGATAGTGAATGCTATCTAGCTAAGTACATATCTTCCCGCCTTAAAGGACGTAACAACCTCGGGGGAAAATGTGCCCCGCCGGCAGACCTCGGCAAGTCGCGGCGTCCCCGATTCAGGGATGCACCTCGGTGCGGCTGGACTCCATCCTTCTCAATGTTAGAAAGTTGCAGAAATCGCAACGTTAATGAAATTCATTTGTATAAAATCTTTATCATCTTCAAGTTTCCTTATCTTAAAGAACAACTTCCTGTGTTCTGTGTCACATGTGTTGATCTATATTGCATTATCTTCTCTTTTGAATAAATATCTAAATAATGCCCTCCAAAACGTATCGCTCAGTCCATCTGGCCAAGCGGCCCGAAGCGGAGATCGTCCCGGGGGAGACGTTTGAGATCAGGACGAACGTTGTGCCGGACAAGGAGGGGATAAAGGATGGTGAGGTGCTCGTCGAGAATCTGTATTTGAGTCTTGATCCGGCGATGAGGGGTTGGTTGAGGGGTGAGTTCTTCGTTCCCTACTTTCAGAGGAATGGTTTTTGGTCTGGTTGGTGAAGCCGTAGATTTGCTGTGGGTAGGAACTGAAATTGGTCTCAAGCGTGACTACGGACTATGAAGAGACCTCGGGGTCGGGTTCCTCTGATCGTCTTTGCCCCAACGCTCCTTTCAGAGCTGCCATTCAAATGCCCGATATCAAGGGCCTTTCTCTCTGTCTCTATCCGTGCTCCATTGTTCCCTCCTATTCCCTTCCACATCTCCCGTTTCCCTTGACAAAATCTAGCCTCTGCTTAACCTCATTCAACAGAAGCACGCTCCTACGTGCCCCCCGTCCAAATCGGCGAAACTATGCGCGGCCTCACGCTCGGCCGCATCCTCGCGTCCAAATCCCCCTCCCTCCGCCCGGGAGCCTATGTCACTTCCGAGCGCGCCGGCTGGTCCGTTCCCCCCAAAACTCACACCCCCTGACAAGGAAAAAAAAAGAAGACAATCCACTAACGGATCCCCTTTCGCTATCTCCAGGACCGAGCTCGCCGTCCTCCCCGCCAAACACGTCCAGCCCCTCGACCTCCCCCCCGAAGCCCGCCTCCTAGATTGCCTTGGCGTGCTAGGTGGGTCTTCCGTCCGCCCCTCCCCTCCCCTTACTTCTCCCCTTTCCCTCTCCCTTTCCCTCCCCTTCCCTCCCCCCACCACAGAACTACCAAGTCAGCCTAACCACCCACCACCCACAAACAGGCATCACCGGCCTAACCGCCTACTTCGGCCTCCTCCACGTCGGTCGCCTCCAACCCTCCGACTTCGTCGTCATCTCCGGCGCCGCCGGCGCCACCGGCTCTGTCGTCGGCCAGATCGCCAAGGCCAAGGGCGCCAGAGTGCTCGGGATCTGCGGCAGCAGAGAGAAATGCCACTGGCTGACCTCGGAGCTGGGGTTCGACGCGGCGCTGGATTACAAGGAGAAGGGGTTTGAGGAGGGGTTCAGGAAGGCGACGAAGGTGAGTTTTGAGTTTTGTTAGACGGTTAAATGGAATTTTGTCAATATCACCACCACCACTACTGTTTCTATTTCTATTTCTATTTCTATTTCTATTTCTGTTTATGAGAGTTTTGTTTCCTGGTTCTAGTCATATCTAAGGTTTGCGGTCTAGCTAACAGGACATGTTCTCTTAAAACAAAAAGGGCGGGATAAACATCTTCTTCGACAACACCGGCGGACCTCTCCTGACCCTCGCCCTGCGCCGCATGGCCCCGCACTCCTGCGTCGTCCTCTGCGGCGCCATCTCCCAATACAACAACCCCTCCTCCTCCCCCTCCTCCCCCTCCGTCCCCTCATCGTCCCCACCGTCCACAACGGGCCTAGACACCGCCCTCCTCAACGCGATAAGCAACCGCATCCGTCTCGAAGGTTTCATCGTGTTCGACTACCGCGAGCAATACGGGCAGGCTCGGCGGGAGCTGGCGCGGTGGGTGGCGGAGGGGAAGGTGAAGGGGAGGGAGACGGTGGTGAAGGGGGGGTTGGGGAAGGCGGAGGAGGCGTTGAGAGGGTTGTATACGGGGAGGAATGTGGGGAAGATGGTTGTGGAGGTTAGGGAGCCTGAGGAGGGGGCCGGGGAAGGGAAGGGGGATAGGGCGAGGTTATAGAAGGGGAAGGGTATTAGGGCAACGTTTGCTTACGGGCACCCGAGACTAGCGCCTCTATTATCAAGATAGTTGTAGGCCTTAGGGCCGGTTGGATCAACCTGGACAACGTGGACGCGAGCGCTTTAGCTGCAGCTGCTAGTCATCGATCCTTACTACAACCAGTGGTGGGAGGTATTTGCGCATGTGGGCTATATTGAAAGTAGAAATGACGTTTGAATACAGGCACGATGTTTAGCCAGGATTTGCAAGTACGGCCCGCGACGCTCTCCTTTCAACTACGAAAAGGCGGATGCAGCTTAACTTTCACCAATGCCATTAGTGACTGCTATTGAACTGCCACGCCGAAGCTCATTTTGCTGTTCCAGAACAAACCGGCAGCGGGTGGATGAAGGTGAAGAGTATAACACCTGCATTCCTCCCCTCCTTCCCTATAGATATCCTTCCCTTTCCGACCGGAGCAGGTGTCACCACGGTGTTCCTTCCTCTCATCGTATCTTCACGTCACTCACCTTCACTTCGAGGTCCATCTTTGGCACGTTCAGAACTCTTCCCCTCCCCAGCGGGCCCTTACAGAGTTCTGGTCTACAACAACCCTCGAGAACGTCAGATTCTGCAACCCATCAATCGTCTGTGACGATTCGTGATTGACTGCATCTGTGTGGGAGCTTTACCTTCCATGGTCCCTCTTCCCCGCAGCAGCCAACGGCGACGATGACTTCCAGCTCAAGCTCCCAGGCGCTGTGTCCGGACTGGATATTTTCTAACAATAGTAATGTCCAGTGAGTCTCCAGGCCATCGATCGAGGGCCACTTTGCTAATGTTTCAGTGCATGCAAGGACCGTGGCTGGTTCACCGAATACACGCCATTCAAATCATCTGTCGGCTCTATCTATTTTGCTGACCAAAATATCCCCGTCATTGGCGTTGGCAAAATCATACTTCCAGTGAAAAAGTCACCCAACCGCTCCGGTTCCAATCATGGCCAGCTCGTTCTCCATGACGTCCTCCACTGTCCATCGGCCTTGTGCAACATAATCGGGTACACCACAGCAATGAAAGAACAATACATCATTCACTTTGGCTCCACTGGGAAGTCCATGGGATCAATCAATGACAAGCAGGGCCGACGCATCGCGTACTTTGCTCCTCATCAGAAACTCTTTCAAGTCAAATTGAGTGGTCCGCCCGTTGGGCCTGCCGTTGGTCCAAGTGTCCTTGAGGACGGCATTCTTCTCGTTCTGAATGTCCATTGGTCTAAGCCAGAGCAAGACCGCTGGGAAGCATACAAGCAAAGCCGTGATCGCACACCGTCTGTTGCGCCGGGAAAAGAACACATTCCTCAAGAAGATTCCAAACACGAGAATGTTCCATGTGCACAATCTGACGCCGCTCCATATACCAAACCCGAAAAGCAATGGCTGAAGCGTCACTACGGTGATGAGTATCACTTCCTAAGGGACTTTGGTCTAAGTATCTACAAGGATGAAGATCGCGAGGAGGGTAGGCTTATGGCTCGCCAACTTATGGAAAATGACAGTTCAGAGGAAGGAGAGTCCGTTCCGGTGATGCCCGAGAGAATTAGGGGACCTGCAAATACCAAAAAGCGCGACTCGGAAGATGAATTTGCGGAATCCGACGAGGATTTGGATGGGCACATGGCCGACTACCACTTTGATGACGAATCCTTGGATTGGATTGAGAAGCACTACGGTAATTCGAGGAACTTCATGTTCTCGTATGGACTAAAGTTCTATGATGACGATGACTGCGCCGAAGCGCAGACTATTGTACGTGCACTGACTGCAGATGACGAATCTGAAGAGGATGAATAAGCGGGTACATGAAGAGCACATTACTATTTCAAAGACGATGGTACGGGTATGGGGAACGCTTAGCTGGACACCTGTGCTTTATGTATGTGTAACACCTACAGCAGCAATTCTCTGAAAAGGAACCAGCTTGGAGCGTGGAGCAATAGCAAACCATTTCAATTACCATAGGTAACCATGCGCAGTCTTATACGTACAGTATTCCAAACTCTGGTTAGTCATATGAGTTGTCCGGATCACACAACGCGGGTGCTTCTTCGCCCCGGCAATCCCACGACTATGGCGGTTGCGGTGCAGTGCAGATAAGATAGGTAGATGTTGCTAGCATCTCATGGAAATTTTGCCTGATATATGTGTGTTTTTTTTTCAAGGTTTCGGTTTTGGGTTTTGGTTTTGCGACTACGTAAGGTACGTAATGCGATTTACTCGAGGGCCTCGGGCTCGGTCTGAGCCAGAATGATGGGCATGGTATGGCATGATATGGCACGGCCTTGGGGTTTGCTATTGTTTTCATTTCAATTTCTCAGAACTTTGTCAAGGTGTTCTGTTTGCGGTGTGTTTTGAATGAACTGGAGTGAAGAGGAGTGGACTGGACTGAATTAGACTGGACTGGACCTGCAGGCAATGGAATGGAATGGGCAGATGTAAGATAAGGTAAAGTAAAGTATCGGCGGGATGGGGAAGAGGAGTAAAACGGAAACGGGAAGGATGGTGAATTTGTTGGGGCGAGGAAGAGTAGAGTAGCCTTGGGGGGAGTAGAGAGTGGAGAGTGGAGAGTGGAGACTGGGGATGGATCGTTCCTGCACATTGCCATTTTTTGCCCTGCAGCCGGATTCTGCTTTCTGCTACAGTCGAAAGCTTCTCTGCATCTTGATCATCCCTTGTTCCTTCTGTATGTCTTTCTTGGGGTGGTGTGTTAGATGGGGCATGGTTTCCCGGCCCGGAGGAGAAGGGGTCGTAGGCCAGTAAATCCATCCAGCAGCTCCTCTTCTCTCTTGACGGGGACAGTATGAGTGCGATGTCCCGGAAAGATCGGTCTGAGCTGCTGATGCGGGTCACATGAGGGGCCTCATATGAAGCTTTGATAACGGCGGCGGCCTGGGATTACCATGGTTTTATTTCCCCGAGGGCGTTATTGCTGTTGTAGCCCTTTACTATTCGAAAGGGAAAAAAAGCCACGGGCATCCTATGAACAATGGACTGTAGGGAAACCATTCGCGAAAGGGCGTCCAGATGGAAGGGAGAAAAATTGAGGGCAATCAAAGCAAGTCCCATTTCTAGGTTGGAGAACCAGGCTGCTTGGGTATCGGTAGCTTGCGAGTACTTGACGTTTGTGAGGGACCGTTATTGGGCTTTCCTTACATTGAATATTGGGAGCAGCCGTGTCAAGCGAATGATTCGACAGCTCTATACCTGCTGTTTTCAAATTAAGTAAGGTCCACTATGCAGATGTTTTCGGGAAGCGTACATCAAAGCGAGGAGGAAAACACTCGTGATACCAAGTTTCCTCAGCAGAGTAGTATGTACTTGTCAAACCTGATAGGGCGATTAGACCCAGATCAATGACAAATCATGAAGTGACATGCTGATGGAAGTGGAACGATAAGCACAAATGTGTCGAAAGCAAGTCGGTCATGGCGTAGGACGACTCGAAGTGTTCGCTCTTAAGGCAATATTCAGAGAATCCAATGAAAATACTCCAGGCTGAGCCGAAGTGCGAGCCGCACACTGAGAAGTAGAAAATGAGGAAGGCGATTGCCCAGGCGACGACCAAACCCACAAGCAGCTAGAACACCTGGTTGAGAAGGCCGTTGCGCGTCACGAAGATTCTATTTTGATGATTGCCAACGTGGGTATTTGAAGGAAAATGCTAGCCCCGCATCAGCTGCGGCTCCAGCGCCTGAACAATCAAGAGTTGAACGTCTTGAAGATCGTCTCATTCGAATGGAGAAAATCCAGATTGTGGTGACAGGACTTGATCATTACGGTCGTAGATCCAGTCATTCCTCTTTTCTTCGCTGGAAGGCAATTTGGACACCGTTCTTGCTTTCCACCGACAAAGTAACTTTCTCCAGGTACTCATGAACAGAGTCCCTGTTTTCCAAGCCCTCGAACTCCTGCGCAAATCGCACCAGGAGATAGGCTAGTTGCGTCAGAACTTGGTTCTGTGCAGGACACATACGAATTCCGCCTAAGAAGGGCTAGGACATGCATGTTCAGCGGAAAAGGTTCTAGCAATTGTTTGGAGGAGGCTCACCTGGTATTGCCACCGTGATTCCCATAATGGGCGTCCTTCGCTCCACCGATCTGGGTTGAATGTATCAGCATCGTCGCCCCAGATTCTGGTATCTCTCTGCACTGTGTAGAGATCCATTTCGATAACTCGGCCCTTTGGGATAAAGACCGGAGACTGCCCGTCAGGTCCGCCTCCCCTCGGTAGTACTGTATCTTTCAGCGCTGCCCGGCCAATGCGAGAGACAGCGGGATGCAGGCGGAGAGACTCATTTATGATTGCTTTAGTTCGTTTCAAGGACCTAATTAGTTCGAAAGTCAACGGCTGGTCGATGGCGAGAACCTCGGCTCGTAACTTGTGCCATTCTTTAGGATGCCGTGAAAGTTCAAACATCAGGTCTCCGAAAGCGATTGCCACAGTGTCCCGTGCAGGAAGGAACACATTAATGATCTGCATGCGTAATTCGTAGCGATCTTGCGTAGCCGTAGCCATTTCGTCCAGGAGGATGTACTTCTTGGGCCCTTCTGTATCTTTCGCGTCTGGACTGCGAACGCGGGCTAAGGTGCGGTCAACACGTTCATCAACGAAAGCATGTACTTTAGTATAAGCGATTTTCCACCAGGGGTCAAAATAGAGAGGCCACCTGACCGGACCGAAGACGAGGAGAAGTGCTAAGCCGAGTAAAGAGCGATCAAAAGCTTCCATAAGCTCAGCTGCTGCCGACTCGTGCCCGGGGAGCAGTGAATCTACGGACTGTCCACAGAGGAATCTGGTCGAGGTGTCGAGGAACTAGAAATGTCAATAATTTATACAATAGATGTAAAGAATATCTGCGTACAAGGCGTTTCACTAGTGGAAGTAAGTTAAAGGTGACACCATCGGGGGGTATTAAAGAAAACATCCGCCCAACATGGCGCTCAAACTCGTCTAGATCAGCAATCTCGGCACGACTGAAAGTAGGACGGACCAGTGCTCGAGCATGCTTCCAGTAGGCCCCGTCTTCAGTAAAGATCCCTCTATCGATGAATGGCACGCCTATCCTCCCACGCATAGGTCCAACACCAAAATCCTCGAAGGCCGACGTACAAATAGCTTGAATATTCTCCGGTTCGGAAGTTTGAAGTTTGACTCCACTAAGAGCCTTCATCTCGAAAGTGCGACCGTACTTCTCATGGAGCTGGCGAAAGGCTTCAGATTGGCGGCCAGCATTATCCGCCTTTCTTAAGGAGAAGAAGACATCAAGCCCGAAAAGTCGGTCCTTGCTTTTAACTCTTGAAGCTGGCTCACAGCCATGTTGTTGAGCCGCTCTGTCTGCGCCGGCTCGCTTGATCCAGAAATGGCATGTAACATAGATAACATAGGCTGAGACGAGTAATTTAATCATATCGAAGCTTGTTCTTTCGAAAATTGACATGATTGAGAGCTACTCTCCCAGGATAGAAATATCAGTAGTTTGAGGTAAGAGAAAACGGGAGGTGGAAAGCAGACGGGGGAGTGTACCTTCATTTTCTAGCCGTGTTGGGGTTGCAGGCTGCTGCTGGAACATGATGGAATGAGTACGGAGGGGCGTATAAGAAGTAATCCATAATGGTAAGTATCGATACTGATGCTTACATTGCTGCTAACATGGGCCGTACTCTCAACGTTGGTCGTAGCTGCCGCTTATTCGCCCTCATAGGAATAGATAAGGGTAATCTTCAGCCTCGGGAACGATTGTCGCTCCGTGAATCAGCCGGCGGCACAGGCTCCGAGGAGCCTCCCAACCAATAACATATATCTGTTCGCTAACTGTGTTCGGGTTGGATACTATCGTTTCGGAGCTTTTCGACTTTGCATTCTATCGAGTGAGGTTTCGTTGAAGGATCAAGAGCTCTGCATCTTATACAGCGGAAAGGGGAGTAGTGATGTCAAGTAAGAGAAGCTCGATAGACGAGCGTGGCTCATAGCTGAGTTCAGCTGCGAACGAAGGTTGAGGTCCTCACTTACGCGTCAAAACTGTCCAGACAGGCGACATCCACTATGTCGCGTAAATTTAAGCAAAAAAACACTTTCTCAGAGCCTGATCAAAGGTTGCATGCGGAAGCATCTCCATCTTAAGACCAGGATCCCATTGCGGCGTAACCTCTAAGCAATGCTGAGACGATGTGACTTGTCGGCGTTCGACAACGCTAGTGTTGGGGCCCATTCCAATGCCTGCAGATCCCGCATTAGCTAGCTAGTCCTCTTGCATCGATCCTTTATCCAACCCGATAATATCGCGGTGAGGGTGGAGCGGCGCCGACTTGATCTCAATGCGAGCCTCTCAGCTTTTACCTCTGTGCCGCAGAAAGGTGTCCAAGACAACCTCTCGACCCTTGTCTGATGGTCATTCATCGACGCACATCTTGTAGATCTGGCATCGACAATCTAGCGATCCAGTTCGATCAGCGGACGTTGACGACTTTCCCACAACTAGCTTTCCGCTCGGCTAATTTTCGGAGAGGAATTCTATCAAATTGCTCGGGGACTGCCCTTGCCCCCCTTGGTTGTCTGCGACCTACCTACCTCGATTAGTCGCAAATGAAATTCCAATTTCAATTGTTTCTCTCTATTATAGTAGATAAGCCTTCCAATAGGTAAATTAAGCCTAGCTGCTTCAGAAGTATATTTAGTATGTTAGTACTTCAAGCTTCGGTGCGATCGCAGCATTTCACATGGCGCCAGCGCTGGCTGGAGCACTATCAGGCGTATGATCGGGATGATAAGTTTGAACGAAAGTGTCCCCACCGGTCGTGGGAGCCTCTCCAAGAGTTACACTTCCATCTCCATGACTGCCATGGCGTCGATTTCCCCGATAGCTCAAGGCAGTGCAAGCGGCGCAAACGTGAGCAGGAGAAGCCAGAAGCGGCAAAAGAGATGCAAGGACAAAGAGAGGGGCGTAGACTTTCTGTTCCTTACGCAAGGCGTAAGTCGGTAAACGATCTCTTGCATTTCAGTCGGAAGTGCCGAGATGATGCTTTAGAAAAGGTAAAACTCTACCAAGCGCCGCTTGCACAGCTTCCTTGTCATCGTACAGTTTGTAATGTGAGACGCCGGGAAGAACAATGATTTCTTTCTCTTTAGATGCGGCGCGACCATGGATTTCGTGTGCGTCGCGGTAAGCGCCAAAGCCACCAGGGATATCGCCAACGACAACTAGTAGCGGCCGGGTCATAAGTAGCTCCGCATGCGCGAATGCATCCCAGACTGCAGCGGCGTTGTTAAAAGAGAATAGATCGCTGGTAGCACCATGTTGCGCCTGACCTCGGTCTGTCTTGTAGTAGTTCGTAGCCTCGACAATATCAGGATCTGTTGTCAGCTTCTTCGCCTCGGCGACGGTAGCAGGAAGATAGTTAGTGACGAGGCGTTCAGAGCCCTGGGCTTCGAGAGAGCGCTGCTGAGCCATCTTCTCTAAGGAGCCGACTGGATCGAATTGACAGAAGGATTCTCGAGCGAGACGGCCAAAATTGGCTGGTGTGATCCCGACGTAGCACTTAAAGCGGTAATCCGTCATGGCGGCGTTGATAGCGTAGCCACCACCACCGCAGATACCAAGTACGCCAATACGCTCAGGGTCGACATATGGAAGTGTTTGGATATGGTCGACTACATAGCGAAAGTCTGAGACTCGTAATTCGGGATTCTCGACAAATCTTGGCTGACCACCAGAAGCGCCTTGGAAAGATGCGTCAAAAGCGACAACCACAAAACCACTTTCAGCGATTGCTTTGCCGTAGACGTTGCCTGATGTTTGTTCTTTACAAGATCCGATTGGATGAGCCGACACGACGGCGGGATACTTTTTCGTCTCGTCAAAGTGAGGAGGAAAGTAGATATCAGCAGCAGTACTCCAAGCGATGTTTGGGATGCTAATTGTCTTGATCGTCGCGGCCATCTTGGCTTATCCCCGCACAATTTGTCGATAGTTGAATTCTGTATAAAAGTCACTGTAACTCCTTACGCCGTTTTGAATTTATCAGAGGTGGTGGCTATGACGGCATCACTTGGCAAACCCCAACATCTCCTAGTTCATGAAAATTTGCACACCTCCTACCTGGATGCTGTATTTCAAGATGGAGCTTTGCAAGAACATTGGGCGGGAAGAATGAGTTCCAGGCCCCGATTATGGTACGCCAGCGCTATGCCTAACAATACTGTCCGAAAACGATCTTAGGAAGCACAGAACTTCCTGGCATCTCACAATTCACTCAACGCAAAGGTCAGTACAGTTCATTTCTCCTTCTTCTTTAGGAATACTCTCTTAATCCCTCCAATCTTATCCAAACTTCCAATCCTGCTTTTGACCCGCGGTCTTTCTAGCTTCCCTTCCGGCGTCTCTTCCTCCGCAACGATATTCCCTCCTCCCATGACGCTCACTTTCCGGCTGCCTGGCGTGCTCGAAGCGGCGCTGACCTTTCGACTGGATGGAGCCGTACCCGGAGTCAAGCGTCCACTGCTCCTCCGCGCACTGGATACCATATCATCAACCCACTTCTCGTCTGACATGGTGGATGCATATGTTGAGCTTGCTGCGCGAGATTTTGCAGTAGACTTGGGTCCCGCAGCGCCAAGGGGTGTATAAGGTAGTGTGTTCGGTGACATGGGTCGGTTAAAGCCGAAATCGAAGTCGAACGTCCCAGGCGGCATCCCGTTGGAGGGGCCACCGACAGTAGAGGCGCTTGAAACTTGACGGGATCGAGGTGTGGACAGACTGCTCGTTGTAGGCGTGGTGGGAGTAGCAGAGTATTCAGAAGTAGGAGATGCTGGGTCGACCGCGGTGCTCATGGTGACACGACGTGGATTTTGCAGCACGTCAAGGGAGGATGCCGGCCGATCTGTTAGCTGGGAAGTAAAACCGACCAAGTCGAGCGCGGAAGCTGGACGGGGCGGTCTTGCTTTAGGGATGCTGAGGTTTGTAGAGGTCTTACTCAAAGAGCCGCTGCCAATAGGGGAGATGCTTCGTCTATCGGGCAGGTTATGTACATCAAACTGGTTGCCGCTGACTCGTCGGCTGCCACCGTGATGTAAAGCATATTCGCGAAGATATTCTGCAAGATCGGCCCAACCGCCACCGACACGAACCATGACTCGCTGAGGATCCTCTCCAATTAGTCGGACAAACAGCTTGATGGGTGGAATGTCTTTAGCTTGGTCGGTGCTATTCCGGGAGAGATGGTAGAGACGAACATCTGTATTAGAGAATGACGGCTGTGAAGATCTAGACTGTCTTGCAGGGGCGAGGGTCAGTGATGGCGTTGGCGTTGAGGATCGAGTTGAGTTAGAAGTAGAGGTAGGCCCCGAAGCTGACAAAGATGACTTCTTCGTTGAGTTGCCGGACATGGTTAGCTGAGGCTGTTTTCGCTGAGTGAAAGCATCTTTGGATGTGGCATCGGCATCGGCAGTGTCTGTGGCAAGTTTGATCTTCATAGGAATAGTTGTAAGAATGTCTGATATTTTCTCATCTAATGTTTCGTCAACTGTCTTTCTAGGAGAAGTGACAGACTTAGGTGACGCTTTGGCGCGTGGCGAGTTGCTCGATTTAACAGGTGATTTGCCGTACTGAGCGGCAGTGTCAGCCTTCAAAGGCTGGTTCGAGGAGGGAGATGAGGGAGCCTCTGCTGTAGAGTCCTTTTCAGTATTAGCGGCAGAATGGTGGAAAAGCGCTAATTGTGGTAAGCGTGACTTTCGCTTGCTAGACCGTCGAGGGATAGTTGGAGGTGACTTTGGTGGACTAGCGGCCTGTATTGGAGGCGACAGTTGTTGCTCCAAAGAAGCCCTTCTCGAGTACTCAGATGAAGCTGACCTGGCCGACGAGACTGATGGCCTTTGCTTCTTTTCTCCGACAATCTCTACCGCTGCTTCGGCCGTTGAGTCCTGGGGCGTATCAACAGGTCTGCTGTAAACACTGCTCGGGGAGAATGGGGATCCAAGGTTGTTTGCATGGCTGCCATCTTGGTTAATTATAACTTTTAGGGATTTGTTCATTGGTGCAGCTCCGGTGAAAGACCTTGACTCTCCATGATCGTTTATCGTCTTTGACGGAGCGTCCACAGGAAGCCTTTCATCACTAAGGACTTGTTTCCAAGGAGATTGCGATTGCGCTTTGGAACCATCAATGGGAGATTTAGGAAGCAATGTGACCAGTGACAAGCTTAGAGCCTTGCGCTTTCGATCGCTATCAGATTCTGGACTTTGAGTGCTCTCTTCGCGTATATCAATAGCGCTGCGCGACGTTCCAGAAGTTTGCAATGGGCGCAAGGCGGGTTTGTACGTCGACAGGAGGTCAACGCTGGCTCGCCGTGGTTTAGGGTCAAAGATCGGGCTACCAAGCACCTCTGCGGTAGATGCATCCATGATCTCGGCGTTTGATAGGTCAGTGAGGGCGTCAGAAACAACAGAGTCTGCCATAGATACATTCGATATCTCTCTTTTATGGGACGTAGGAGGAGGCTGTAGGCGAGGCAATTGAGCAAGTGTATCTTCAAGCCTCTTCGGTGTACCCTCCTTCGGCTGGGAGCTCTGGGACACCGCTGTGAGGTTTTCGGGAGTTTGTTGAGCCAAAGATCTCCCTCCACGATCGCTTCCAAGCCCGTTAATACCGTGAACACTTTTTGCTCTTCCTAGCACGTCGGCATTCATTGCGGGCGGATGCCCCGAATTAGGTAATGGGCTACGGAATTCAGGAGCCTCAACAGGACTCTCGGTTCCGCTGTACGCATGCTTCGTCATCTCGCGGAGGCGGAAAACGCTTTGTTGGACACTCAGAGATCGCTTGAGCGAAGAGGACTTTTCGTGTTCCATGTCTTGATTCATTTCGCTCGGTCGATTCGAGATAAGAGGAACCGGCCCGTCGCCGACATCAACTCTAGACCTGGAGTTCGAGAGGAGATTTCTATCCTGACTAGCCAACTCTACTCCTATCTGCTTATCAGATTGCCTGCTGATGAAATCAGAGGCTTTGTCCAAATGATCATCAACAACAGCGTCAGTAGACTGTAACTTCTCTGAGGCGGGGGTTTCAACGGTATGGGAAGCTTCTTCCAGGTGATTGACATTGTCGACAAGCTCTGGGTTGAACGGCAACTTCGATGATGGCGGCCCTGAATACGATAAGGGTGTATCACGTTCGTCTTGGATGGGTCGGTCGATGGGGTTTTCTGATCCTGCAGATGCTTCTCCTTCAAGACCACGGAGACGTAATACACTTTCATGAACGCTACTCACTCTCCGTTTCAATCCGTATTGTTTATTTGGCGGTTTTGCAATGCTGTCAGCATCGTTGTGAGCACCGTCAGGTGTCTCACCATTGGCTGGAAGACCTCTGTCGGCAAATTGCTCTGGGGCTCTCAAGGAGTTCGCACGCGAGAGCTTGGTAGGAGAAGTTCTTGATCCTGGGATAGCTTTTGTGGGCGACAGCAGTTCTGGTGGCGGCGGTTTGTTGGTTCCATTATGTTTGACCCACTCATTATACAAAACCCTTCGCTCGGCCTCAACCACCCATGATGCAAAGTCCGCCTCGATAGCATCCATGTCTTCGATCCAGCTGTCTGGAAGGGCATCGTCTCGCCCTTCCAGTGTGTCCAGGGCTCTGTCAAACTTTCCTCCTACAGCAGCAACTGAGTCCGCCAAAGCGTCTCGCATTCGTAGGAATTGTTCTCTGCTGAACGACTCGCAAATTTCTTCTGATTCTAGGGGTTCCCATGACATCTCGATTAAATTTCTGGTTTCTCGCAGGCTGTTTAGGATGCTCTGTACCTGCCACAGCACGATCAACCGGGTATCCCAGGCAGCAAGTAGAGCTGTGAGTCTTGCGAGAAACGGTAGAGCTTGCACAATAGTAGCAGTTATGATCGCCGTGAAGTCTCGCAGCTGGACATAGGTCAAGGACTGAGGGCTGTTGGGTGTTGATGCATTGGGTTCTGAAGCTAAAGACCGTGGATTGTAAGCATCAAGCACATGCTGCTTGAGCTCTTCCACATCCAATGCCTCTAGGCTGTCCTTTATCTCCTCCACCCGCTCATCGTAGCCCGAGACTATTGACTTGGGCAGGCTACCAAGATATGGTTCTGAGCCTCGAGGTCCCGATGGTGCCAGAAAACCATTTCCTTTCTTCGCATCTGCACTTTGCGGCCATTGCCAAGCGGATAGTTCTGCACACCATTCCCGAAGCTTTTGCGCGGCCACAGCAGCTCTGATACCAAAGGCCCTTTCAGCAGGCGTAGCCTCGCCTATACTCTTGCTCAGTATGCCATGCTCTTGCTTCGTGGGAGAAATTGCTTCTGTCGTAGTAAGGGCATTCAGAGTGGAGTCGGGCGAGAGATTGCTTAAAAGGGGGTCTAGTTCATGTGCAGAGAACTGGGCTTTGCGTTGCGGTGATCTTGATGGTGAGCGGGAGTATGTCTGGGTAGTGCTTGGGAGAAACCGAAGGTGCTGAGGGAGCGTCGTGGGATTTTGTTGGGCCATGCTGTCAGCCAGTAGCGAACGATGGGAGCACTCCAGGCACTCATTTCAGGAGCTTCCATGGACAAAGCGGCGCTCTACCATCGGTGAAGAAGGACATGGAAGGCCAAAAAGGAGACAAGGCAAGGTAGTGCAGGTCGCGACTCACTCTGACTGAGGTGTCTTTCAGCTCGCCAGAATAATTATGCCGGAGCCTCTTACTAGGGGCAGGTTCGTCCGAGCGGAGCGTGAAACATGACCTGTTAATCGACCATAGGCGACACACCGTCATCGTCCAAAGATCGGGCACTCCTCGCAACGAGTTGCATTATGGGGAGCTGTTGGGCTATAATTGGGGAAGTATAGCGAAAACGAGCGCCTATTTTAGACTCTGGGGAAGAAGCTTTTGCAGGTCCCGGCGTCGAGGTACCTTTGGGCGGAACCAGAGTCTAGGCCGCATAGAGTTCCCTTCCCGCCCGCTGCCATTTCTGCCCCTGAGCCAATTTCTCCAAGTGAACCCCACAGCCATTAGCCACTTCCCCTCATCCGAGGTATCGTCATTCTGCTGTCTCTCCACCAGTTCATATGAAATGCGCTTCAAGAGCCAGATACGGAACGTGACTACGTTCGCGAGTAAGTCTTTCTGTTGCAATGACCGCCTCTGCTACTTGAGACTAAGCGCAACCAGAATTTTGCGCGTCGCTCGCGTCGCTCGGCCAAATCGCGTGGCTGCGTCTGAGCGATGACAACATTCAATTTACCATCATCCCAGAAAAGGGCAGCCAGGTCTGGTCACAGCTTTCTCCCGTACGTGGCACCAATAGTCCCACTGCCTCAACATCACTGACCAGGCCGGGATAGGACATCGTCTTTGAGTCATTTCTGATCCAGTCCAACGAGCCTGGCAATGTCATCAACCTTGAAGTCCCGATTGCAGCCTTACATCGTGCCCTTAAGTCTGCGATCGGAGCCACGTCGGCCCAACTGCGATTGACCAAGAAGGACAATGTTCCCATCCTATCCCTGACGATCGTTACCAACACCTTCATCAGCGGAAACAGTGTCTCAGCGCTAGGAACGACCACCAGCACGATATCTGACGAATATGGGACTTTTGAACTTCCGCCAGACGAGTCGTTTGACTTCGATCTAGGCGGTGGTCCTCCCAGAGAACGAGAGACTACTATCACGCAAGATGTTCCTGTCAAAGTTCTACCAAAACAGACGGTAGAAGGACTACATGAACCCCACTGTCGAGAGCCTGACGTGCATATCATCCTACCCAACCTGCTCCAAGTCAAGAGCATATCCGAGAGATTCACAAGGTTGTCACTCTCAACCAAGACGAGCTCATCTACCAATGTTGTACCAAAATTAGAATTGAGCGCCAACATGCACGGGTCTTTCAAGATCTCTATCAAAACGGATGCTTTGTCTATCTCGAGCGCTTGGACAGGACTTATCAACCCTGAACTCGATCCCTCGCATATCGCACAAGGCTCTCAAGGTATCAGAGATCACCCGTCGACGAGAATGCGCATGCTTGGTGGAGACAATGACAACCCAGACGAAGGTTGGGCAAGAGTCAGGATTGATGGCAAAGACTGGGGCAAGGTACTAAGTGTCGGCAGACTTGGAGGACGAGTCATTGCTTGTTCGTTTCATCCGCTCTGTACTATGAGTTGTCTCTCTAACAATATGCAGGCTTCATTGACGAGACAGCTTTGATTCTATATGTCTATCTACAGAACGAGGACGATTCTGAAGAGTCTTGTTTGACCGTGAGCTGCCTGTGCTTTGATCGTGCTCGAACCGCATGACTGACGATGCCAGTATTATATCAACTCTTACAGCCTTTGACCCCAAACCCCAAGGTCTTTTAGCCATAGCGGTATTGCCAGAAGCTTCCCAACATGATGGCATGAAAGAAACTGCGTCCCAAATGGAAAGAAAATTCCTACCTGCAGCGTTCCGCCAGCCTCATCGGCATACTTTGACCAAATCAGTCCTTAATGGAAAAGCTTCGTATATCTCCGGCAGTCGTCCTCTCACACTCTAGTACAGAACAAGGACTTCCGCTTCAACACAGCAAATCGTTGTCTATCGATGCTCTCCATAATGCCATGTCAAGATGGAATTCCGTTATTAGTCGACCGTCTCGGACAGGAAAAGACAAACAATCAATGGACCAAAATTTTAACCCCAATGCTCATTATAATATTTGGTTTCTGTAAACTACCAAACCCCTCCTA
This sequence comes from Pyrenula aspistea, assembly GCA_021030945.1. NCBI lineage: Eukaryota > Fungi > Ascomycota > Eurotiomycetes > Pyrenulales > Pyrenulaceae > Pyrenula > Pyrenula aspistea. The sequence continues at coordinate 91,618 of JAGFML010000076.1, forward strand.
TGATCACGACAAAGTCGTTCCAAAATCTTATACAAATACCTACACCCAGACCATGCTTAAATTTACAATGCTTCGAGCTCCCCCCGCCGAAAAATGTTGAAACAGAGCGCACAGAACGACGTTTGATCCTCCTCGCGTATGAAACCCTCGTATGTACAGCGATTACCACTTCAACTCGCGCCCCCCAAAGCTGCAGCAAATGTGATGGATGAACACCGTTTATCTCACTTCGTCATAACGTCGACATACCCTCTCCCCTTCTTCTTCCCCTTCGCCGTACCTCCCGCCTTCCTCGCCGTCGGCGGGCCACCGAGCAAGTCGTCTATGTTGCTCGCGTTGCTCATCGCGCTGGTTGGACGGTTTGGTGCGGGAGGCGGCGGCGTCAGACCAGGGGCCGCAGGGGTGGTTGGAGCAGGCGAGCCAGTGCCTAGAGGCGGGGTGCCGGCACCCACTGCAGTCAGGCCATTCGTGGCGGGACTTGCATCGCGAGAAGGCGGACCGGTCGGGAGAGGCGGAGGAGGCATCGTCGCCGAGGGCGGGCCGGCAAGACCGCTTGTTGGCGGACTCGACACGCTGCGGTTCGTCATCGAGCTTGGGGCTCGAGGCGGGGGAGGGGTTGCCCGAGCGCTTGCTGTAGTGCTGTTAGGGTCCTTACGGTTGACCCATTTCTTAAGATCTGGATCATAATAGAACGAGCTTTCCTCTCCAAGCTTGGCGCGGATGATTTTCTTGCTAGCATCCGCGTTGCCGTCTGCCTTGCTCAAGTCGGTAGACGATTTGCCGAATGACATGAGAGATCCGAACCAGGACGCACGGGGCCGGACGGTTCTATCGCCCGGACCGTCCGCAGGCATTTTCTTGTCACGATCGGCTTCTTGTTCGGCGATGCGGCGGAAGTTCTCTTCTGCTTCGCGGTCACGACGTTTGCGGGCTTCTGCTGCGTCCTCGTCAGGTTTTGGCGCAGAACTGAGTCGTGGGCTGGCTTCAGGGGGTTCTGGGGAGGATGGAGAATCAGGTTCAGGAACGTAAGGAGTATAGGTCGTTGGAGGTCCGTAGCCATACGTGGATGTCGCTGGCAAGTCGCTCTGTTCCGGATGAGGGGCTGGGTCTACGGCTTCATGGTTGAGAGATGGCTGGATAGACGGCTGTGGTTCATAGCCACCATAACCTGGTTCTTGTTGCTCCGCAGCCGGAGGCATGTACGGCAGATTTTGCGCTATTTGGGTAGAAGGAGAATAGAGGTCCTTTGTCCCGACTTGTTCCGGTGGTGGAGTGGGTACATAACTTTCAGGCTTGTATGGAGAATACTGCTGATTATCTGCCCGTGGGACAGGCGCATAAGACGACGATGGGGGTGTGGATTGGTACTGGGATGCGGCAGGAACCGGCTGATAAGGGCTCGGCGCGCGTTGTACATGCTGCTGCTGGCTAGAAGCACGGTCAAATGAAGGAGATCTCTCGAGGACTCCGGAGATCGTTGGCGATCGCTGACTATCCAATGAAGTCCTGGCCCGTTGGGAGTCCAATGATGATCGGGCAGGTAACTGAGTTTGCGGTACGTACTGACTAGCAGGGGCATACCGGGCAGCTGCAGCTGTTGCAGGAATACTTGGAGGAGGATTTGAGTAGCCACCGTACAAATCCGACACTGATGGAGCCCGGCTGATTGTTGGGGTCCCCGTCATCTTCGCGAATGGTCCGAATTCTCCACTCGTATCTTTGCCAGATCCAGTTGACGCCGCGTCACTTTCATCTCCTGCAATGAAATTGCTAAGTTTGTTCCACATGGATCCAGACACCTTTTCCATGCTTGGTTTCGAGATCCAGGACGAGGAGCCATCAACCGGAGCTTGCTGAAGCCTTCGGGTCAAGTCATCTAATTGAGCGAAAAAGTGAGGATGGTGATAAGGCGATGCTTTGGTTGACATTTTCATCGTGCCTGCGATAACATCGCAATACTGCTGTGCATCTGTTTTGAACCCATTATCAGCGAGCACCATTGCATGATGAAGCTTGAAGGCTTGAAGGTGAGGCATCAGTGCTGACGTATTTGCAGCGGCTGCTAGTACAGACGTGGCAAATTCGTACGACTCTGTCAATAAAATCGCGTCCTCGTCAAGCGAAATGTCGATGCCAGGTTGCCGATGATCTGCTCCGAGGAGCACGATGCTGGTTTGAGGGTCATCGCTGGCTCCGAAGATACTTGGCCATTGAGGCGCCCGAGAGAACAGAAAGCAACAATGTGCTGCTTCAGTGCGCCCATAGCTCGCAAGTAGGCGGCCAAGAGCAGCAAGCGCTTGATGGTCATTCGGACTTCGGTTGCTGAGAACGAGTGCCAGAGTTTCTCGCCATCGGTCTAAGCCGTCAAGAGCATTTTTCACAGGTCCAGAGCTCGAAACTTTGCTGACCATTTGCAGGCCCGCCCGCGCCGAAGGGGGAACGAGCTCGTCCACGCTTTCCTCCAAGTTTCCAGCGAAGATCTCATAGAGAGCTGCAAGCGATTCAGTGTTCTGTCCGACCGTTTTCACCTCCTGACGCACGAATTCTTGGGTCACCTGCTTCCAGATAGACTTATCCAGAGTGGAGGACAGGAGCAAGGCGTGTGACCAGAGGCCACCATCCACAGCATTCCAAACCGCCTTTTCTCTCTCACCACGGAGAAGACTCTGCCTGATTGTCTCCACCGCAGATAGGTTCACAGGACGTGACGAAGTTGTAAAACCTGCTGGCTGATAAATTCCCGACGATTGCCCGACGGATCCAACATTTCCACTGTTTCCGGTCCCAACCACATCAATTCCTGGGCAGATGATGGCTACTGCGGCCTTTGCGGCATCAGACTTGCCTTCTAATACACCATCGTACTCAACAAGTACCTTGACTAGCTTCCAAAGGGCTCTCTTTTCCTCGTGTCGCCGTTGGGCATCTGGCAGAAGATGATGGCTATTTGGGACGATGTCTTGCTGCTCAAAAGCGGCGATCCGGTCAGACAGCCACGTCAGAAGTTCCTTCTTTTTGGATTTTGAGCGCAATGGCCCGGGGAATTTGCTCAACTGATCTACAAATGGCAGAATAGATCTCGTACTGTGGACCTTGACCTCGCCGGCGAGAGGCTTTATTGTGGGCACTGTTTGGCCGGCCATATACCGGGGGATGTGTTTTGGGAAGCACGTCAGAGCCGTACCTCCAAAACCAAACCGAAAGATTGGGCTGCCACGCCACCTTTGCAAGTCGTCCAGCTGGAGCCCATCTGTTGGCGGGACAAAATTCAGAGATTGTGACACGCCTCGTTGTCGAACTGGAGGCCTTGGCGGTACGTCAGCGTACGCTGAGGTTGCTGTGACCGGTGAAGATTGGCCGAGCGCAGATGCAGGTCTTTGATAATCGAGACCCGTTGCAATCGTGCTCTTGATCTCTCGGCGACCTGGAGACGAAGTCTGTGAGCGCTTCGGAGGTGAAAAGTTTCGCGACGCAGAGAGCGAAGCACTAAAAGGAGATTGATCCTGAGGAGACGTAGCAGAGAGCGCTGGGTGTGAAGCCGAGGAACTCAAAGGCGGTAGGGGGACTTTGCCGCCGGTATCAATTTCCCTGTCCTCAGGTATCGGAGCTGCGACAACATGGGAAGGCGAAGCGTAACTGTTGGGAGGCAGATGTTGGCTTGCAAGAGATGGCTGAGAATTCTGATCGATTGTAGGAGCGAGGGAAGGTTGTGATTGTGGCGGTGGCAAGCGCTCGTGATGCGCCAGAGGACTCGAGGTACGAGGTTGAAATGGGAGAGATGGCGGCGGTGGTACGGACGACGGATTTGGTTGGGAAACATATCGGTTCTTGGGAGGTATGGTTTGTGAAGCAGAAGTTGGGGCGGGTGAATATCTTGAGTTAGAAATAGGCTTTGGTGCAGAACCAGCGGCGGCTGGAGCAGGAGAGTATCGAGATGTAGAGGGAATCTGAGTAGGGGTTTGAACCTGCTTGGGGGGGAACGGATCCAGTCGTTCAGGTCTCTGTAGTTGAAATTGTCCGTAGGGATCAGCTGATGATGGAGTTAAATTCCCTGCCGATGGAGGCGGCGGTCCTTGATTAGAAGGGAGATAGGAGAAAGCACTTGGCGGAGGTGGGACAGCTGGTGACACATTCGACTGTGGAATGTATCTGCCGTGCAAGTTGGATGGCCTTGCTTTTGTGCTAATTGGCAACTCTTCAAAGAAGCTTGAAGAGCTGGGCTTGGACTTCAGACTGGATTGCTGTGAGGTTCCAGGCGTCGCAACACGAAAACTAGAGGTGGATGATTGCGGTCGTGGCGCCCCTGTAAAACTAGCGCTGGTTGGTGATATTTGGTTTGGCCCTGCTGACATTGATGAATTGTTCGAAGCAATGCTACTGCTCCGTGGAGGAGGTGGAGGCTTAGTAGAAGTTGGAGCCGGAGAGGGAGCTGACATTTGGACGCGTTTTCTTGGCTTGCTAATATCCATTGGCAGATCGTAAGGAGATTTGTAGCCTCCCTTAGCTTGATCCACAAAGCTTTCGGCTCTTTGCACAACATTTGGGCGTGTAGGCTGGCCATAGACCTGGTTCGCTGGAAATTTGTATGAATTCTGCTGTCGGGTAACGTTACCCTCGGTGGTCTCTGGAATGCCTCGAGCTAAATCAGAAGCCGAAGGCTGATGAGGGGTGTATGGGTTTGACGTTGGTGCTTCTGCTGCTGAAATGGTTGCTTCTACTTGTTGTGATTCAGGTGCTTGCAGCTCTGCCAGGAAGGATGATTGAGATTCGGCATCAGAGTCTGATAGAAGGTCATCTGCGTCTTCGACAAGGAATTCATCGTCGCCAAGAGCCGCCTTCCACTGCTCTGACATGTCTTGATTCACGCTCTCCAAGATAGCGGTGTCATTGTGGTCCTGGCCGACCACACCTACGCTCAAATCAAGGTCTTTAATGGCTGAATGGGGAAGAATATCCAATGGTTCAGGCTTCTTCGGTTGCAGATTCTTTAGGACCTGTGCCGTAGTCTTCCGGTCCAATGATGGGCGATCTTCCTTCTCGAACGAATCGTCTTTTTGCAGCGGTTTTACTTGAGTGAAGAACCCCTCATCTTCAACTTCTGCAGAAGCATTGAACATTTCGTCAAGTGAAGAACCTTGACCCTGTTGATTCTCAGGCCTTCCGTTCAGGGCTTCGGATGACACTAATGGTATTCCTTCTTCAAAACGGGCTTCATCGTCGTTTGGCTTTATAATTTCGGCGGTTTCGGCTGGCAAAGGTTTGTCAAAGAAAGATCTGTCTTCTTCATCCATCCTGTCCCCACGTGATGCCCAGTACAATTGCTCATCTGGGGCCCTAGGTTCCGCAGACTCGGTCAAAGTATCCATGGCCTCTGTCATCTGCATGATGCTGTGGACTTGAGATGAGGGCAGATGTCCATCTCTTTCAGGGGGTATCTCATCTTCGTCTGGGAAAGCTGGAAATGTGTTTGTCCGATAAGCCCCAGCGAGAAGAGGCTTTAAATCGGTCTCTTGTCTTGACAACTCGTTGACCGGGTCATCGGCACTCGATTTCCCCAGCTCAGCGGAAAAATCGTCTTGACCGGCCGGATCATCTTGCACCACGAAAGCGCCGTCCTTGGGCAATTCGACATGGTCGTTCAGATTGACAGATACTCTTTCAGAGCTCTCGACGTTTTCTAAGCTTTCCCGTACATTAGATGTAACCCGGTCAACGTTGCGAGGAATATCGTTTTTCGTTATGCCCTCATTATCTGTAGCCGGTACTATGGACGCCACATTGTCTGAATCTTTCACCTTCAGCGTATCTTGTAGAGCATTCAAATGCTCTTCAGTCTTTTGCGAATCGTAAGAGGACTGCGGATGGCCTTCAGAGGGCGGAATTGCTAGGTCACTAGCGGCAAAGAGCTCGCCGTCATTGTCGGGTCGCATCGCAGGATGCCAGGGACCGGGCTGGCGAGCTGTGGCATCCTCGTTTTCTAGAGGCATAGCTCTCACGGCTCGTCTCTAGAGATAGTCAGCAAAGCTCTGCCAGGGTGGCTGCGAGTCTGTGGTGCTCCCAGCCAAATAAATCACCAATTCCGTAACACTTTACTTCGATAAATCTGTACACTCAGCGACACAGGAGAGATGAGTGTTGCTCACCAACGAAGTCGTTATCCTTTCGGCATCCTGCAAGCCTTCAAGGGCTTTGAAAGCCTCGATCCAAAATCGAGGATTGGTTGTAATATGGACAAGTAAGACAAATTGCTCGGCCCTTTGAGACCGAGAAGTTTCCTGCCAAGCCCCGGTCTCTCCGCGTCCCGTGGCCTTTTCGCCGCATATCGTCTTCGCCCAGCACGGCGCAATAATCACATGTTTCAAGATCATAAATGCTATATACCGTCTCAAATCATTTCCCAAGCCCTTAAAGAGGGAAATTTTCCAGCTTCAGTCTTCATTCACCGAGACCTAAACTACAATTCAGGGAAAAGTAGCTACAGGGCGGCGACGGTCTTTGTTCCATGACCATAGCTGGCTGCCTGACACACGATGACGGCCACATGCGAACAAGCATTAGATCTAATTCCCCGGATATTGCCTATTGATAGTGCTACCAAGTCATGTCCCGACCACGTTCCTATCATGATACCGACCCCAGCAACTATGAAGACGAATCTGGCGTGGAAGACCTCGACTTGCAAGAGTTGGACCCGATAACGTCTGTGGCGGGGACACAGGGTACTTCCTGGAGTCGGCGACAGTCTCCCCGCCCAAATAATGGGTATGCCTCAAGGATAGCCCTCAAGAATCTTCGAGGAACTCAAGGGAGTCGACGCTGGCGCAACACTGAGTTTTCCGAAGCTACAGAACAAGATGATCTTGAAGGGCTACTACAGGATGAGGACGATGCGGGAAGAGAATTTTTGCCAAGGGCATCTCATAAAGGTGGAGAGGACCTTGCTTCCGAGCAGCCAAAAAGAAACAAAAGCCTGCGCCCTGAGGACGAAGGCCTCGCGAGACTGGGTTCTAGACTAAGGCTCCCATTGTTTCAACCCAGAGTGCATCTGAACAACGATTCTCAAGTAGACGACACTCAGCTTCATGGTAAGGCTGATAGCGCGAAATCGTCCAGAGAGGTTTTGGTCCGTCAAGCCCAGAAAAAGAAGTATCCCGCGAATATCGTCTCAAATGCCAAATACTCGGCGTGGTCTTTCCTACCTCGGACTCTATACAACGAATTTTCGTTCTTTCTGAACATATATTTCCTGCTAGTTGCTCTATCGCAAATTATCCCATTCCTGCGCATTGGCTACATGTCAACTTACATTGTACCTCTGGCGATGGTTCTTACAATTACAATTGGAAAGGAGGCGCTGGATGACATTGCAAGAAGACGAAGAGATGCGGAAGCAAACTCCGAACCATACCATGCTCTACCTTCCGATGCGGACGAACAGTCAAAGAAATTGAAGAAGACGCACCGTGAGAACCTCACTACTGGAAATGAATACCTCAAGGCGACCATAAACAAGCAATCACGAGCTTTGAAGGTCGGTGATGTTCTGGTAGTCAAGAAAAATGAGCGATTCCCAGCAGACTGTATCATTCTCCAAAGTGTACCTAACGAAACTAGCGTTATAGAGGCTTCAGGCAATGAAAACTCACAAGCCTCAGAGGCAACAGACCAGGCCGCTGGTGCTCCTGATACCGACCAAAATCATTCCCCGTCTCAAAACAGCGGCGAGACATTCATCAGAACCGACCAGCTCGATGGCGAGACGGACTGGAAACTGCGACTTCCGTCACCGCTGACGCAGTCCCTGACCATATCAGACTTCACCAGACTCAGAGTATCAGCGAGTGCGCCAAGCAAGAATGTCAATGAGTTCGTCGGGACCGTTGAACTAAGACCGTCAGAGCCTTCTGCTTATGACCCTCACATTCCCAAACCCGTCGCCAACAATGATGGATCGGATCAATCTCAACGAGCGGAGGGTTCTGAGGAAGCTAAGCCTGCTCCACTCACGATCGACAATACTGCATGGGCAAACACTGTCTTAGCATCAAACACCACGACCTTTGCCGTAGTGATTTATACCGGCTCTCAAACTCGATCTGCAATGTCTACCGCTCCTTCACGATCCAAAACTGGCCTACTAGAACGTGAGATCAATAATCTGACTAAGATCCTCTGCCTTCTTACTTTGACCCTGTCAATTGTACTTGTGGCTCTAGAAGGCTTTGAGCCAACCAACAAGAAGAAGTGGTATGTGGCAATACTCATATACTTGATCCTCTTCTCGACCATCATACCCATTAGCCTCAGAGTGAACCTTGACATGGGCAAAACGGTGTACGCAAGATTCATCGAAAAGGACAAAGGCATCCCCGATACCGTCGTCAGAACCAGTACCATACCTGAGGATTTAGGCCGCATTGAGTACCTCCTATCTGATAAAACGGGAACGTTAACACAAAATGAAATGGAACTCAGGAAAATCCACGTCGGGACAGTCTCGTACGCCAATGATGCAATGGATGAGGTCGCATCCTACGTTCGACAAGGATTTGCAGGCGCATCTGCTAATGATGCCCTTCAACCGAGCGTGCTAGTAACTCCTTCGTCGACTTTCACCACGCAAGTGCCAAGTGGTACAGCTACAAGGACTCGACGAGAAATTGGATCAAGGGTTCGAGATCTCCTACTAGCTCTTGCACTGTGTCACAACGTCACTCCTACCACTGACTACAAGGACGGTGAAAAATCCGTGTCATATCAAGCGTCTTCACCAGACGAGATCGCCATTGTCCAGTATACCGAAAATGTTGGCTTACGATTGGTGCATCGTGATCGCCAGAGCATTACTCTGCAGTCTGTCGCTACAAGCCGTATCGTCGTCAAGGTTCACATCTTAAATATATTCCCTTTCACATCAGACAGCAAACGAATGGGTATTATTGTGCGGTTCAGCACCGGCAATTTCTCCTCAGGTGTGCCAACAGGGCAAGAGGACGATGTTTGGTTCTTCCAAAAAGGCGCAGATACGGTGATGAGTGCTATCGTGGCGGCTAACGACTGGTTGGATGAAGAAACCGCAAACATGGCCAGGGAAGGTCTACGCACACTAGTCATCGGCAGAAAGCGGCTCAGCCCTCAAACTTACGAGGCCTTTTCGTTAGAGTACAAAACAGCATCCCTTGCACTACAGGATCGGGATGCTGGGATGGCTGCGGTTGTCAAAAAGCATCTCGAACACGATCTCGAGCTCCTTGGTGTGACCGGCGTGGAAGACAAGTTACAAGTAGACGTCAAACCATCTCTCGAACTCTTACGTAATGCTGGTATCAAGATCTGGATGCTGACAGGCGACAAAGTGGAGACTGCTCGCTGCGTTGCAATCTCTGCCAAATTGGTCTCGCGTGGACAATATATTCATACCGTGGCCAAACTTCGGCAAAAATCCGCGGCCCAGGATGCAATAGATTTCTTGAGAAATAAGATGGATGCCTGTCTGCTCATAGATGGAGAATCTTTAGCTCTGATGCTCACGCATTTCCGTGGACCATTCATATCTTTGGCGGTGCTGCTTCCAGCTGTCGTGGCGTGTCGGTGCTCGCCGACCCAAAAAGCCGAAGTGGCCAATCTTATTCGCCAGCACACGCGCAAACGGATATGTTGTATCGGTGACGGCGGTAACGACGTGAGTATGATCCAGGCTGCAGATGTTGGTATCGGCATCGTAGGAAAAGAAGGACGACAAGCCTCGCTCGCGGCAGATTTTAGCATCACTCAATTCTGTCACCTCACTAAGCTCCTAGTTTGGCACGGACGGAACAGCTACAAGCGCTCGGCCAAACTCGCACAGTTCATCATCCATCGTGGCCTCATTATTAGCGTCTGCCAGACAATGTACAGCATTGCTGGACACTTTGATCCCAAGGGTCTTTTTGTTGATTGGCTACTCGTGGGCTATGCAACGGTTTACACCATGGCACCTGTGTTTTCATTGGTGTTAGATCGTGATGTAGATGAGAAGCTGGCGAACCTGTACCCCGAACTGTATAAAGAGTTGAAGACAGGGCAAAGTCTCAGTTATAGCACCTTCTTCACGTGGGTGCTTGTTTCGATCTACCAAGGGACGGTGATACAAGGTTTGAGCCAATTGTTAGTAGGCGCTGTGACAGGGCCACGACTTATCAGTGTCAGCTTTACCGTGTTGGTTTTGAACGAACTGATCATGGTTGCTGTGTCAGTAACGACGTGGCATCCTATTATGATTGTTTGCATTGTTGGAACTGGGGCTATCTACGCAGGCAGCGTGCCTTTTCTGGGTCGGTATTTTGATTTGGAGTATGTCATTACGTGGGGTTGGGTCTGGAGGGTGGCCGCTGTGGCTGCTATCAGTTTGGTGCCGGTCTGGGGTGGAAAACTCATCAGGAGGACGTGGAAGCCTCCATCCTATCGGAAAGTCAGAGGTATCTGAGCGCTTTGTGGCGTTAAGGCTTCGATAGCAGAACAGCAAATTTCAACGGTCAAGTGTGGCTTCAGGGTTCTCTCTTGGCTTCTTCTTGCGTTAACAGGGATATAAATTGCACAGCATGACGCCTACGGCGACAATTGACAAGCAGCTATACAGGGCCGCGGTAGCTCCATGCGACGCACGGCGTAGATCCTGTGGGGTTGTCAACGCTTATGCTGGGCCTTGACTGGTTATGACTCCCCTGCCTTGCCTGTTCTTCCGGACTCAGACCTTTGAATATTCACGCTCTTGGAAAAGAACGGTCCACCATCCTCACCGGCCCGCCAAAGCGCTAAAAACGGTCGACCAGGAATCCTTTGTGTTTTCCATGACCCCCGATCCTGCCCGTCCAGATTTCACAGGTTGTCCGAGTGTCTGCAGGGCATAGAAAGGACGTCTCTTGGGCTCATTGGTCCCTACCCAGCGTCTCCGACCTCGGCGTGTGGTTCATATCAGATTGCATATTCAAGGTCCCAGTTGAAAGGTTCATAAGTGGACCGCTTGTTCTCGCATTCCCCAACCTCGATATGTGGCGAAGGGACGTGCGACGTCCTAATTAAGTTTCCGGCCCTCTGGTATCCGGCCTTACCCACAACAGTCTCCATGCCTCCCTGAACACCATTGCCAGGCGGCAACCTGGACGACTTTCTCTAATGACCAATGAATGGCCCCATCATTCCCATGCTCGTTCAAAACCCGGCCTGTTGTAACACTACAGCGTGGCTTGCGGATCCGGGAGCGGCTATTTGCAGGGAAGTGAGAGGCTACTTACTAATTTTCCCATCCCGTCGGCCTCGTCGTGGTAACCGTGTTTATCCAGCAGACAAAGCGACCATTGTAGTTGAGGTCACCAACGCCTTGGACTCGGGTCTGGTCTTGCATGTTAAAGGATAACAGGGATCCCCAAGATGCGGATTGACGTTCCCGACAAGCCTTTCTGGGTTTAAACCTTCGAACCTAGTCACGGTCACAATTTGTGAAGCGCAAGAGCGAAGCTGCTGTGACTTCTAGAAGCAATCGCCTACAGCGGTTCTCCGATCCAGAGAGTGCTGTCGAAGTACGCCATCTTCCAAGGTAGAAAGTTTCTGCAGCCGGATAACGAGAAGAGACTCCGGGATCCAGGTTGCAGTCATCGGCTGAGTGTTAGACCCAGTGCACCGCAGGACAAGGGAGCAGGCACGTTGAAATTCGACCCCACTTCGGATAATGGTGAGCACAAACCCTCTGGAGAAAAATATGCATTGCTCTATCGTGAATCTGCGCCGCACTGCGCCGCGGTTGCAGGCATACGCAAACAAGCTAAGGTGAAAGGGATGACTCAAGTAGCCGCCGTTTCCCGCAATGCGTGCACATGAACACCAGTTCCCATATTTAGGCAATTCCACTCCAAGTCTCAGCTGTGCTATGCCGTGTATACCCTTATGATTTTCACATGAAAGCCAGATCACGGTACCGAATATTCACTGGAGGACCGGAACTCGACCGTTTGCTTCCTTGTACTCCAGACCCTCGTCATGCGACTGCAGCATTCTTCTAGCCTAATTTTCAGACTTACCTGCGGCACGCTACTCTCCATGGTCTTGAATTTTCAGTAAAATAACCTCTTGATAATTGGCAAGAGCTTAGCTTCAACTCCGACCCTGATAGTCAAGATGGCAGCTTATATGGAAGACATCGTGGAGCTCTCTGACCAGTTAGGAGACCTTGTCAGGAATTACACCTCAACCGAAGAAGACCCAAAGAAGAAGGCGCATATGCAACATGCCCTTGTACTGAAGGCTAGAAACCTTCTCAACAACGTTCAAGATCCCATGGATGGCTGCATGGAGCTAGTGAGCACTGTCAGTATCTCTAATCCACCCCCTAGATGCGAGCCTTCGTCATGCTAAGCAGATACGTCCATTACTGCTACTAATCTGGCTTATGGACTAGCTGCATACCCTCGGAGCAGTGAGAGCTTGTATAGAGATGCAGATCTTCGAGAATGTCCCCCAGGATGGTTCAATCCGCCTTGAAGACCTAGCAATGAAATGTGGTGCTAAGCAATCGATCATCAGTGAGTACCACCTTCCCATTTACTCGCATGTTAATATTGTTCTTGTAGCCCGGTTAATGCGACAGTTGACCTCGACCGGCATTTTCAACGAGATTGCGCTAGGGGAATGGAGACACAATCGCCTTTCACAAATTTACAATACTCTCGAGGGCGACATGGCAGCCTGGTACATACGAGTATGGTCTGTTCAATCCGTCATAGGTATTGTAACGTTTTCGTTCTGATGAAGCTGTGCAGTGTCGACGAGATGAGTGGTGGAATACTTCAACTTGCCGAGTATCTTTCCCATCGTGGTTTTAGGGACTTCACAACATACACCGATGTACCATACTCATGGGCTCATCGTGAGCTAGGGTTGTCATTCTTTGAGGTTTTATCCAAACACCCTCATCGAATGGAAGCTTTCTCCCGCGGACTTGCTCTGTGGGAGGTTAGTCACCCCGTCATTGGTATCTTTCCTTTCGAGACTCTCTTGCAAGGCAATTCGCCCAACCGGCCCTTGATGGTTGATGTTGGTGGCGGACGGGGGCGAAGCCTTCTCGCTGTGAAAGAGGCCTATCCTGAACTGAAAGGCGAGATGATATTGCAAGATCAAGCCGATGTGCTGGAAGTAATTCCACCTACGGATTTGCCAAAGGTCACAAAGATGCCACATGACTTCTTCAGAGAGAATCCGGTTCGCAATGCCCAGGTCTATTGGATTCGACGGGTCTTCCACGACTGGCAAGACGCCGAAGGAAGAAAATTGATCGAAGCTATTGCTCCAGCCATGGGCCCTGATTCGAGGATTTTGATAAGCGATATGCTGATCCCGGAGCCTGTCACAGCTGAAGACTCCACCGCCATTTGGCTTGATTTGATGATGATGACTATCGGTGGGAAAGAGCGAACAGCGAGAGATTTTGAAACCCTTTGCGAGGAAACTTCGGTGGAGGTCGTCAAGATCTGGCAGAGTAATAAGACGTCGTCTTGCGTTGTTGAAATTATGCGAAGGGATCGTAATGACTACCTGCACAAGAACGATGCTGCCGCTCAAATTAGGGAGCTTTTCGTTCAGGACGACGAAGATGAACAAGTACAGTCGTTTGTCACGGCGACGGCCCAGAATGGACGACAGCCACCTCGGCGAGTCAAAATCAATGGGTTTTGGTACCGACTGGCACAAGAGAGCGAGGCTCTCCCGGAAGGTCCTGTCGATCTCCCTGTTGGACCGTCCTCCGCACCCGAACTCGTCTAGCATGGCAGGATTTTCCGTTTCTTCACCTCATAGTTGATATATCGGGCGTTCTTCTGGCATTGGCAAAGGGAATGGCAATTAAATGGTCCTTTAATACGAGAGACTCAAAGACCTTTTCGGGTGGCACTTTCCATTGACTCACAGAGCAACAAGGTAGACATAGCGGGGCGCAAGCAGAGGTTCACATGACGCTAATCTTATACAAATATTATAAGGTATTCCACTAGGACGATTCATAGGCGGCTGTTAAGTAACAAGGAGGCAATGCCTAGGACTGGCCTTCTATCATAAATCCGGTTTCGTGAAAATTGTAGATATCTTCGCTAAGAATACCGTACGGTTTGAAGAAGGCTGAAATATCTTTCAGCAACAGAGATTTTACCTTTTCATCGAGAATGACTGCTGACATCCGTTTTTTGTTCCTTACATTTGGTCCTTTCCGTCTATCATCTTGATGTCCGAAAATGGACGTCTTATTTTGAACAAGACCTGTGAGATGGTGGTGGTAAATGCGGCATCGACGTGAGTCCGGAGTAGATTTTACTTCGCTTGACGCGCCAAGCCTCACGGCCGGCGGAACACGGTTGAATCGCACTTGACCTGCGGCAACCCTGCATGAAACAACAACCCCATCCTCATGCGACAACGCCTTTCATCATACTCTCACTACTCATCAGGCATCCTCGTCTCGACTACTATAACTCTCTACCTCCTTTTCTTACTGCTGCTGGGGTTACCGCTCCCCGTCAGCACGCCACTGCCAGCTCTGGGCAATCGGCGGGGTCCGGAGAGCCACAATACGATTGAAGGACTCTGGAATGTCCCTAGTACCTTGATTCAATCATAGCATTGGAGTCTTGCCTCAAGATTTCTACCATCCTCATTTTCCAGAGTAGCATCAGTGGACCTCCGGGGGACCTTTCGGATTCTCACCAGCGTTACATCGATCCGATATGGCGTCCTACCTCTCTTCAATCTCTTTACGATTTACCGGCAACAATCAGCCTGCATATGGGCAACAGCCATACGGACAGCAACCTTACGGCTACCCTTCATACAATCAATACCCACCTCCACATCAGCCTCAAGCCCCGCCAGCAGCATCCAGTACATCCCTTTCCTCTAATTTCTCATCCAACTTCTCCTCGAATTTCTCCTCGGCCCTGAGCTCCCGTCTAGCCTCCCTCCGCCGCGCCTTGACTTCCTCCTCTGACACTGACGACCCTTCCATCGACTCCGAAGACTCCTCCCATGTTTCCGACGTCCTACGCGCATACTACACCGAAAAAGGCCGCCAATTCCCGCAATGGCTCCCACCAGATCCCCGCAAACCTCCTCCCCCTGTCGTCCCTCAAATGCCTGTCCAATCCAACTACGGCAACCTCTCCGGCTATGGTGCCAGTCCATATGGCTCCGCTGCCTCGCAACGTAACTCCGGTGGCCGCGGCGGCGGGCTCGGTGACCTCTGGGACTCAAATCCTCAACACCAACAACCTCCACAACCCCAGTCCCTACGCGCTGGGCGTGTTAACAAAGGTCACACTCCGACCGCCTCTATAACAGGAAGCATGTCACCGCCGCCGCAACCTACAGGGCCAGCACGACCGTTACCCAGCCAAAGAGCGGGCAGTTATCAGACTATGAATAGTTACAATACTGGGGGAAGGACGGAAGGAGGGACTATGAGCATGACGAGCACGAGTTCCAGTGCACAAGAGAGACTGAGGGCAAGGTTACAGACGGGTGGGAGGTCAAGTCCCACGCCCGGTGGAGGGAGTGGGAGAAGCAGTGCACAAGGTGGCAGCTATGGGGATGATTCTGGGTATGGGAGCGGTGGGTATGGTGGAGGAGGCGGAGGGTATGGGAATAGCGCTTATGGCGGCGGCGGAGGCGGAGGGTACGGAAACAGCGCGTATGGAGGCGGAGGGGGATACGGTGGAAACGCTTATGGCAGTAGCGGAGACGCGCCGGCACTGAGCAGAAGACAGGGTATGCCGCCTGGACCGAGAGGTGGCGGTCTACCGAGTGGCCCGAGAGTGAGAGGTCCGAGATGAGTGAAGAAATGATGGAAGTTGACGCCGCAGTGACTTTGACATCCGTCTTTTGATCCAGTCGTACTGTCTTCGACGGTACAGGTTTGTAACATTCGGAATGCCAATTAAGTTGTAGCGAGAGTGATGAAACGTCTAGCGTTGAAATTCCAGCAAAAATTGCAAGATAAACAATCATGTAAAAAGAAAAATCCGATTGCCCAAAACGGAAATGCCGGAGCTGCTTGTGTAGATCCAGAGCTCCTCGAACTTGCAGCAAATCTCCTGCTGCAACCACCGAACACATGGCCGGTGCGTTTGAGTTTGAACAAGTTCGCATTGGCTTTTCGGGTGTTGCGTTTCGAAAGTCTTTCATGAACTGCATTAGTTAGCTTTTTTGATAATGGAAAGTCAGCCTTACGGGCCGCCGGGCTAGAGTCACAAGGGGGAGGCAGAGGCTGCTTTTGTGTTTTTGGTGCTATCGCTGAAACGGGTATTTCCACCGTATTGAGAAGGATCTTGCAGTGCATGAGGTTCGAAAGTTTCGCTTGGCTGACTGGTTTGCCGGTGCGCTCACGTCCATTCTTCACCCTCCAGGCCGACTTCGACGCCGACCTTTCCGATGCTTTTGCCGCTCTCTACGATCTGGTGACCTTCCTTTAGCCCTTCCAGAGTAGCACTTACCCTCCGTCTTAGCGTGCACTTTAGTGTCCCGTCTTCAAACAATTTTCGAGCTTCATCGAGGATTCCGCCGTGGCTCGTAGGGTGGACGTTGTAGTACTGTCGCGCTTGTGAGAACACGCAAATGGCAAAGATAAGAGGGAGGCTAACGCACGGGTTTGGTTCCTAGCAGTGCCCAATGGAAAGACAGACTCTTGGCCATGGCAGGCGTCCCGTACATCTGGATGTCCTTGTCTTGGACGATGCTACAAATTTTGCCAAAGGGAGCAGCGAGATCGGCAGCGATAGAGAGGTAGGTTGACGTGCGGGAGCAGATGAATATGTACCTGTAGTAGAAAAGAGCTCTCAGCATGGCCTTTATTGAAGCCGAGTAGAGGTGGGCTGGGGATGAAGTACTTCAATGGAACCTGGAGTTTCAAATCTTCGACCTGTTGCTGTACGTCTTCTCAGTGATTGACAACGTCCGTACTCCCCATTGCCTTGCAAAAAGACTTTGTTTCCTCCCTAGAAGCTGTCGTGATTACATTTTCCAGCCCCAGTAGTCTGCTTGCGATTTGGGTAGCCATCGCGCCGACTCCTCCTGCTCCATTTACAATCAGCAGCGCAGCTTTCTCGCCCTTCTGGATCTCCATGCGCTCGATCAATGCCTCGTAAGCAGTGATATATGTTAACGGGATAGTGGCGGCTTCCGTAAAGTCGAGCTTGTGCGGCTTGACGGCGACACTACGGCAGTCAACGAGCTGGAGCGAGGCGTTGGAGCCCTGGCAGATGGGGGAACCAGAATAGTAGACGGCAGTGCCAGGGGAGAGATGAGTGCATTTTGGGCCGATGGATTTGACAATGCCACTGCCTTCAAAGCCAAGGGTTTGGTACGGAGATGGAACGCGGTCATAGTAGTCTGGACAGAGATCTGTCAGAAGGAGATGTGAGACAATGGTTTTGTCGCTAGGTACCAGGATAGTCATCGTAGGTCCCCGCACGGACTTTGAGATCGACTGGATTGACGGAGCATGCTTTAATCCTAAGACGGAATTCAGTGTCGAAATCGGCAGAGACTCGAGTTGAGCAATACTGGACTAAAATGTCGTATTCTCCTGGGCTCGGAGGATCTGGAATTTCGCGCGACTCGAGGTTTTCTGGACCGCCCCTTTTTCCAACAACGACTGCTCGCATGATGGGATAAGCACAATGTCAAAAATTGCACAACGAAACCAAAGGTTGAACAAGGGTAGAGGGAGTAGAGGGAGTAGAGGAAACGCGTTATAGTAAATAAGATGATTGCTAGATTATCCTGCCGTGTCTGCGTCATGACTGGGTCATGGCGTGCAAGGATGTGGTTTATCTCTAGCAGAAACAACATCAATGAACGTTCTTCTTATTACAAAATTGGTGATCGCTTTCAATGAACTGGACACATTTTCCAGCTCTTTCAAGGGTTTTGGCTTATGATGGATGTTAGGACTACTCTGGGCCGTTGCATTGAAGCCGAAGCAGTTTCTGGGCCCGTCGAATCCATCACTAGAAAAAATTTGTCTTGTAGATTACCGGAATCAGCAATGCCAGCTTGAGACGGAGTATAAGCCTGCGTACGATAGTCCTAGAACATCGAGAGTCAAAGGTGATGTCTGTATATTGATTTCACTTTCAATTAACACACGCGCCGACGCGTTCCTTATCGATAAGCGCGACTTCCGAACCCAACCTTCCCGATTGTGACAATTGCACCTACCTGTGAACAATTGCCCAGCAATCTCTACGAAAGCGCTGACCTCCCTTCTTCGTTATGTAGATCGCGCGTGTGTCTTGTCCCGCAGCTTATAACTTGATTCTAAAGGGCGATTGCTCAGTCACTCTTCTTTTTCCGACCTGCGTGGTGCACGAGAAGGCCGAACTCAACTAGTACGCGAATCAATGCTCACCTTAAGTCACCATGGCCAGCATACTCGACCCTATCCCAACTAGTGGAAAGCGAAAAAGTGCCTTGCTAGAAGCTGTGGCATACGGCCCACCAGTACATGCCACGAAAAAGCAAAAGACAGTAGATTTTGAGGCGGATGCCTCCAGCACTGAGGACCAAGAACAGCCGCGATTGGTAAGGAAGGAAAAAAGACGGTGGAACATGATGCCGCTCTCATCCTCCGAGTCCGAAGACTTCGATCAAGAGGAAGACCCACCCGCAAGATCCGAAAGCAACCAAATAGACACCACAGTTGTGGGTACATTGGAAGATGGAAGGGAACCCTCTCCTACGTCACCAGAGGTGCCTATTGATCCCGCCTTATTATCCTTCGATGCGTCTCACGACGACTCCCTCCTTCAGAATGGCAATGCTCCGGACGAAGACACCGAGAATGTGAATGGAAGTGCATACCCAGATCCCGATCAAAATCAAGTCACAAATGGCCTCGAGAATGGTGAGGAAGACTCCTCAGACGCCGGGGGAATGGATCTCAACGCAGACTACCCAGAACTTGAAACTTATAAACGTCTTTCCCAGCACCAGCAGACCCAGCACCAGAAAAATCCTACTAGCAAACGGCAGATTATGTCCCAAATGGTCAGCCTCCGCTACATGAAGTACGGCCGGAAGCAGCGACCCATGCTCCTCCTCCCGTACCCCAAAGTCCCCGGCAGACCCAGCCCTCGCAAGCGACGTGGCATCATCATCTACGACAAAGATGCCTACGAACAGCGCGAGCGGCGCCGCATCAAAGGCAAGAACGTTTATGGGCCTGAGCTCGGCCGCCCCGCCGGCGAAACCGCTGGAATTCTCACCGTCGAGCAATATCCGGAGCTGGACATTGACGACATGCGGGAGTGCTGCAACGGGACGCCGTGGCTCTCGCAATGGATGCCCAAGCTCTGCCCAGATCTATTTATGTGCAAGTACGGCGTGTACAGGGTGAGCATTCCGATGATTGTTTGGGAGATGAACCAAAAATGGGGCGTGGACATTACGTATCACCAGATCTCCGCTGCAATTAAAAAGGTCAGAGACGATCACCTTGATTTGGTGACAGGGAAAGCGGATGAGCATCAGATTAATCGTCGTGTCATGTGGCCACGAAAGCAGAAGTCCCGGGAGCGAGCTCGGGCAGCAGCATTATTGGCAGGCAAGAGCAAGAGCAAGAGCAAGAGCAATTCGCTATGGCATGTCCACGGTGCACGATGGGGCACCGAATCCGTCATGGACGGCGAAGAAGTAGGTAGGATGGACGACCAACCCCAGGACGAAGACGAGGCAGCCGCACAATACGACGAAGACAACGGCCTCGACGAGCTCGCCGACGCCACAGACTTCCGCGACAGCGGCATCTACACGAGCGTCGAGCAGGACTTCGAAAATGACCTCGACAACCCCAACGACCTCGACTACGTCGACCATGACGACGATGACAACAGCAACGAAAACGAAGACATGCGATCCCCATCCACCTCTGCTTCCCTCCCACCGCCAGCCCGCATCCTGACCCTCCAGCAGAAAGTCCTTCAAGCGCTCGCCGCGCCGGTCACGGGGGACGTGACGGTCAGCGCTAGGTGTAAGAGGTATCTGGGCGCGAGGATCGGGGATCCGGCGCTGCAGTCGGCTGAGGTGCAGATCGAGGTGCTGAAGAAGGAGTCCGAGAGGCTGAGGATGGGGTTGCCCGTTGAACAAGCGGTTTTGGACTGGATTGTGGGGTGTGCTTGTCAGGGTTGAGCAAAGTCAATGAATAGGATTGCGGGTTATGGTTAATTGACTATGGGTTTGTATACTGTTATGAGGGAGGGATGAGATATTGTGGGAATGCTTCTGGGATGGAGATTGTCCCCAGTCGTAGCATTTGAGGGGGGGCGTCAAAAGCGATTTCCAGGGACTGGGAGCGAGATCGTATGGCCTTTAGAAGAAATATGTCTACGTCAGCAGATGAAACAAATAATTAACAGAGTTGAATATCGATGTTTTCATCCCCCCATCGTATACTCCGTGTCTGCCTGTAAGTTCTGTTTCCTTTGTTTCCAGCCCGTCCATACGCCGAACTTTGCCTAAACCCTTCGTTCTTCTCTCCTCACACAATCCCAATAGGAAGGAAAGTCGCGTCGAGAAAAAAATCCAAATCGCACAACAAAAGCGCATCAAGCCGTCCCGCCGCCATGCTCTTCGACCTCCCGCTCGCTCATAACGACGACCTTCCGGCTTAACAGCAGTCTCAGCTCCGGCGAGATGACTTTTTCCTTCGCCGGTTCTGCTCCTCCTTCTTCCTCTCCCGTCCTCGCTCCGTTCTTCGCAGGACCCTTCCCTTTTCCTTTATCTTGATCCCGCCCACCGACAGTCCCCGGCCGCAGCGCCGGGAAATTGCCCTTCTTGTCCACGGCCTGGACGGTCCTCTCGAACCTCCTAAACAGCCCTTCGGCCCTGACCATCGTGCTCTCGAGATCCATGGTGCCGCTCAGCTCGTTGACGTATTTCAGCACCTCGTCGAAGCCCTTCAGATGCTTCATGATGACGTCTCTGTGTTTCTCGAGGATCGCGAGCGCGATGAAGAGGTGGAAGGAGGAGGTGAGGTAGTCGGTCCAGAGGGATTCCCAGAGGCGCAGGATGTCGGGCCATTCGAACTCGCGCTTGTACCAGACGAGGAGCATGCGGAAGAAGAAGAAGAAGTTGGTGCTGTCGGCGGACTGGAGGTGGAGGTATAATTTTGGATCTAGGAGTTGGACGAGCTGGTCGAAGGCTAGCAACTGGCTCCTCATCCCGCTCTGATCTCTCAAGAAATTCCTCTCCATCCGCCCCATGAACCCCGTGAAAGCCCAGAAGGCGATTGCGTCGTCCTGGGTCACGGCGTAGAGCGGCGCGAGAAGGTCCGACATGCCCTGGACGTAGCCGAGGCTGCGGTTATACTCGTTGTAGGTGAGGAGCATGTCTTTCATCTGTTCGAGGTGGACATTCGTGCCAACGTCAGCGAAGGGGGAGTCGGGTTCGGGGTGAGGAATGTCTTCGCCCGCGAAAAGGGGGATGTGGCGGTCGGTGCGGTGGACGTCTTTTTCTACAGCGGCGACCCCGAGGGATGGGGACTGTGTTAGTTGACAGTGTTGTGAAAAGGGATTGACGATAAGAAGCAGGGAGGGTTTGGGGAGGCTTACCGATACGCCCTTTTTGCTCTTTCCACCACTCGTGTTCTTCGGGGGTTGAGCTGCCTTCTACCATTCTGTCCCACCAGGCGCCTTTGAGTCGGATGTATTCGTCACGTTTGCTGTTGGTTAGTGCTTTTCTTTCGTCGGCTGTGCTATCCCAGGGGTAGAATCCAAGCAGGAATAACCATGCTTCTTTACGAACTCCGTCATCAGGGTCAAGTCCACCATGGAATATTCGCTCCTTCACTTCGTCAACTGTGATGTGTAGCTTTCCCGTTTTAGTGTCGAAGAAGCCATTCCATTCCTCTAATGTGACCGGTTTTTTCCGGTCACGAAGGTTCATCTTGCCGGCCTCCATATCCAAAATCTCAAAGTCACCAACAGAGCTTTCTTCCATTTCCAGTACATCGTTGGCAGTCCAGATACGCTGATTCTTTTCCTTTTCACTCTGCTCAGCAATGCCCATAGCCCAGCGAGCTAGGTATATTCTAGCGCTATCAAATTCATCCTGTAGAGTCTGAACTTCAGGATTCTTCATGAGTCTGCGTACTTGTGGAGGCAGTTTGGGGTTGTCTGCAATATCTTGTGCAGTCCGTCTTGTGAAGGTAGTTACTTTGCTCAGCTGTTCCAATATCCTCCATCTCGTCTCCTTCAGCGCCTTTGTTAAAGGGTCCATCCCAGCGTCTTGTGATCCCTGAGGCTTATGGCTTTTATCCGCCTTTTTAGCCTCCCCATTTTGCTTCTTCGTCCCCTCCGTAGTCAATTTCTGGCCAAAGGAGAGCTTGTCGTCTGCAGAAGGGTCGATCAGGTAAACGCTAGGGTCTGCTTCCGAGCGTTCCACAGTTACATATCTCTTCAACCACCGCAAGACCTCATCACCACCCCAGAAGAGTCCACCGTCTTCGCCGAATGGATCAAAGCTGTCCCTTGCTCGCTTCTTTTTTTGAAGCACAGTGCTTTCGCACTCACTGTCATGGAAAAACAATGCTGGCATAGAGTCTCCAGCTCTAGAGTTGATTACAACGCTACCAAACCACCATCCCAGGCTCGGAGGGCGCACCAAGAGAGAATAGATATCCGAGACTGGAGCGGCAAAAGCGTATCTTCCAATGTCATCGCTATTGTGTAAGACTGTCGGAAGCGGAGGGACAAGGTAAGTCTGTTTGGGCGGTGAGCTGTCATCGGTGAGGTCTACACGGACGTAGGTATTCAGATCGCTTGCAGAAAGCGAGAATTCTGGCACCCAAGCCAGCAGGTATGAAGAGGCAGCAGAGTGCGACTTGTTAGACGAGGAGGAAGTTGGACGCTCGGAGGAGGCAGCAGGTTTCTGTTGTATTAAGGCAATGAATCCGGGGATGTTGTCTTTAGCTGATGGACTTGGGTGGACATAGACCTTAGAAGAGGTGTCAGTCTATGATGGATACTTTTGGCGTTCTCCGTGCAGTTGCTTCTAGCCTAAGCTTACCTTGCTTTTAGAAAACAGTAGCTTGACACCTCTTCCGGATTTCGAATGTGCGATTGTCTTATATTCTCCTTCTTCCTCGTCACTAACATCGTAGAAAGAAGCTGAAGGCGAAGGGGGAGGCTTGGGAGGCGAGCCGGGGCGCGGCATTGCGCAGCGAATGGTACAAGGGACTCAGAGCAATATGGATATAAAGGTCCAATGACCCAGTCCAATAGGTAAAAGTAATTGAAGCATCAGACAGGAGTCAACATTCGTGAGTTCTTATATACCAGGAATGTATTTCTGCCATGTCCAGTCTGTAAAGTGACGTGGGGTCTTATGGAGCCAGGGACACATGGCCAACTGCGGGGAGATCTGTTGCGTAGTCGGCTGACGACGATTCTTGCTAAGGGCAGCTGCGCCTACGACTTACAGCAACCCAGCACGCTGATGACTCTGGCAATAATGTTGGAAGCTAACTCGCAGTACAGTATTCTTCATAATTGTAAATGGCTTTTTGCCACAAAGTTAACTAAGATCATCGAGGAGTCTCTCACTCGGTATGCGCCAACGCTGAAATGCTTGATCAATGTCCTCCAGAAAGCCACTCTCCGGTCATTTTAGAACCGTAAAAACACCGTCTTCTGTAAATATATCAGGACTTTATGTGAGAAAAGAATCAGCAAATGAGAATCAAGACTGCCGTTGCGGCCATAATCCCCGAAAACGAGAGTTAATACATCACTTTTCAGATCTGCTCGCCACAAAACGACTGTACCACAAATGCAACAGGATACATGAACGTAAAGAATGAATAATCCAAATCATAACCCGTAACTGATTCCATCAAATAACAGAGCGAGCCTAATGGCTAAGTAGTCTGGGCTTCGATTTCCAAACTTTCCACCCATCCCTCTGACTGTGTTTTCGTCCTGTCGAATGGGCGGGGATTTCTTCTGCAGGAGCACCGTCAAACTGCACGCTACCAGCACGAACCTTCTGTGTAGCATAGGCGCTCGATTCCACACTGCTGGGTTTCCGAGGAGCAAAATGCGCCCGAGGAACTCGTGAGATCTCAAAGCTGCTCCTTGGCGGGACTTCTGAGCCCTCACTCGTGATGCCTAGACCAAGGCCGCTTGTAGACGGTCTTTCTGAATCGCTTGACTGCGGGTTGCTGGTTGAGGGGCGTTTCTTCATAAGCATCTGGACCGCTTTCTCCACATCGACCCTCTCACCAGTCTCGCAAACACGCAACGCCCATTTTGCGTCATCTCGCGAAAAGCCTAACTCGTCCACCAACCGCGCCATGGCCCGGTCGACGGGGTCGATGACTTGAGGCCCGGGTGGCGGGGCTGGAACGCAAGCCTGAGGGGTTGAAAATGTAGCAATGGAGATGTATGGGGCGTTGGCTGGTGGAGGTGACCGATTATCTCGAGGTGACCGGGCAGAGTCCGGTGACTGCACGGGTATTGGTTGCTGTGACGCTGCAAGTGCTGGATGAATTCCACCAGGAGATCGAGGAGAGTAACCTGGTCGGAAAACGACAGGGTTTGCCTGCGTAGGTGAAGCCCTGACGGTGCCACTTCGTACAGGATGCGAAGCAATGTCTCCAACCATGTCTGAGATATCGTTCCTAATTGGGCTTCCCGCACTACTTCTGGCGGGACTGTCAATTTCATTTTGAGTAGGGGTCATGGCCCGTGACTCTGGTTCGGGCACATGCACCGGTTCTGGTTGCGGCGATGTTGCATAGTGCGGCTCTGGTTGGCGCTCTGGCTCTGGCTCCGGCTCCGGTTCGGAAACTGGCTCTGGCTCAGACTCTGGCTCTCGCACTGGCTCTGGCTCTGAAACTTGTTCTCGCTCGGGTTCGGGTACGGCTTCTGGCACGCGCACCGATTGTGAATCTGGAACGGCAGACTGAGGCACACGGAACTGTTCAGGAATTGCAGGAGGTGGTGGTGGAGAAGGCGTAGGGAGTGAGGAGTGTGTAGTCGAACGCCTGTGCCGCTTTCCAGAAGACAGTGACTCAATTACGTCCGGGAAATGGGACATCGGTCTTTCGTCAGCGTATGTCTTTGGTCCTTTGGCAAGGGTTGGAACGAAATCCGAAGACTTGCTGCGCTGTCCCTGACGTTGTTGAGCACGTAGCTCTTGTGCAAGAGCGATTTGCCGCTTTCGGGATTCAGACATGGGTTTTGCCTTCTTGTGGCCCTTTGTTGATGTCCGCGTTGGAGTCATTGGTTGACCGGCTTCTTCGGCCAATTTGCGTTCGTACACCCTTGATATGGCTTCTTTGAGGAAAGTGCGCCGACTCGTGCCAAACATCGGAGGAGTCCATGTCGTCCATCCAGACTTCTTTGCGAACTCGAACGTGTCATAGGTAGGACCAGCTGGTGAGACAGAGGAGAGCCGAAGAATGACAGAGGGTCCTAAAGTAAGGATATAATAAGTCCACTCTTCCAGCATCAAAGCTTCGTAGTCCTCAACTTTAAGAGGAGACTGGGGTAGGTTTTCAAAAACGCCAGCTTCACGCGCCTCATCTAGCTTTCCATGAAAGCCTTGCACTAGAACACCGAGACACGTCCAGATTTCAATAACATCATAGAGCTGGGCAGTGGAGAGGCCATCGCCGTTGCCAACACCAAAGCCAGGGACAGGATCGAAAAGAGCGCTATTTGTATCATAGGATTCAATGATCGTACTCGAAGTGTTTGTGCCCTGTTGTCGAGCGAGAACACCGCCATTCAACCAGTCGGTCTGACCAACAAGGTCATCTTCACGATTCTTCTCGCAACCGAAAATACGGCAGAATGTCCAAACTCGCCAAAAAGCTTCGTCAATTTCAGCAGCGCGGCGTTCGTCAATGCCAGCGAGACCAGTGATTGTCTCCACTCTCAGGAACGACTCGCAGTGTACCAGTATGAGGGACTTCAAAGCCACCATGGTATACATGTCTCTGCTGTAGTGTCGGAGATAAAGAGATGGAGTGTACTCAGGACATGGTTCGTCATTATCGTCAAGGGTTCCAATGCTCCAGGGTGGAGATACTTCCCGAAGTTCCCAGGCAGCAGGTGACATATTGAAAAGGGCATTCTTGATTAGGTGCATTTCATGCCGTTTGAAGATGCGGTAGAAGCCTTTGCTGATAGTAGCTGTGTTAAATAGATCGGATAAACTGCCAATGTTTTCCATGATGCGCAAAATTATTGACTCTGCAGCATGAGCAGACACAAACTCGGGTTTACCGAGGACTTCTGGGATGTGATGGTCATAAAGCCTAGCCTTACCATGTTTGCTCGACGATGCTCTATCAGCACCATGTGGCCTTGCGTATGTGTCAACAATGTCCAGGATAGCAACAGCTTTCATGGGATGAGCCTCCAGTTCCACAGCTTCAGCCACCTCCGTCTGAGCTGGTTCAGGTGATGGCGCGGTACCAGCTGTCTCGTCTGTACCAGTGCTGCTGAAGAGTGAGCGAGCGGACTCTACAGATGAACGAGCCGACGATTCTTTGCGGGCAGGATTGGGCTCTGCGACCTCCGGCTCTTCTGGTATCCGGTCTGTATTTTGTCCGACTTCCTCGGCGGGGAGTTCGGAGATTTCAGACTCTTGCGCCATATCTCGTCTCTCCACCGCTTCAAGACTTTGTGGCGTATCAACGGAACGGGCAGACTTCGGCTTAGAGTCAATCTCTGAAACATTGGATGAGCTCGAATGGTAGCTCTTTGAGCTACGGCTATTTGAACTGCGGCTGACAAAAGCTCGAAAGCTTTGGAACGAGGGATGCTTCCGTTCCATAGATGGTGAAGTTTCCTTCGGTGTGACCATTGATTGGAACCCGGATCGACGTTTCTGCAATTTCGAAGATCTGTTAGACTCCGCAGGAGAAACGACGATGGGTGGAGGTGGCGCTGCTCTTGTAGGGATCATGTCACCAAGACCTCGACTGATTTGTAAGGGAGATTCCAGGTCTAGTCGATCGCGAATGCTCAAAGAGCGCGGAGAAGTCAATTTCGAAGATGAGGGAGACGTAACCATGGATGAGAGATGCTTATCCAGCGCCGCGGCTGCTTGGTCTATCGTCGGGCTCGAGCCTTTCTGCTCCTCTGAGGCCTCTGAGGCCTCTGGTGCGGTGCGTGGTCTCATTGGGCTGGCACTGCGCCGGAAGTCATTGTCGAGCGCTTCAAGCTGATTCAGTGATGGTTTGGTCTGTAGGCTGAAGGAAAGTGGGGAAGGAACATCGAGCGTCGTCTTCTGCGCAGCTAAAGAAGCCATGCGGGCTTCTTCCTCTTCGTCTTCCTCCTCGTCATCATAATCTTCTTCGTCCGAGTCCATAGGCACTGGCGGTAATGGCTTATTCAACGACATTAAAGGTTTAGACTGAGCGGTGGAGACGGAAGTAGCAGACCTGACCTCGGCTGGTCGTATTTCAGTAGGTTTGATTTCCCTTTGCGGTAGGGGGATATTCTGATGTTGCTCCTCAAAGCCTGCATCAGATGGCGACACAATAGAGAACCTGGATTGGGTTTGCTGATTGAATCGGAGCGGTATTTCGATGGGGAGATTAGGCTCCTCGGGCGAGACAGTCGAGTGTGAAGGTCGGGAATTGGACCTAGAGTTCGGTCTGGAAGATGGTCGAGAAATTTCGTCACCACTGGACTCTCCTTCATTTTGTGTAGGGGGGATATACTTGCTGGCTAAAGCCGTTTGCATGTCCTGAAAGAATTCTCCTTCCTCAGATGTCACAGGGATAGAAAGCCGTAAGAAAGGTCGCTTTGGCCGAGGCATGTCCAAGGCCGTCATAGGAGAAACCACAGACATCCGCATAGGACCTTCGCCACGTTGATTTGGAGGAGTATTCGATGATGGCGGAGAAATGCTAGGACTCAGAATGTTGCGAAGATCCTCGGCGCGGTCGTCAACAGCGTCTTGAGCTGGATTGTTCTCAGCCTTCCCTGGTATCAAAACTCGTATCTGGGGGCGTGCGCTGTCGTGTGACCGACGCAACGACCCTATTCCATCCCTTAAGGTGGCCCAAGATCGGCCTTGTAGTGTGCGATGGTCTCGCGGAGACCACGTGTTGTGTCGAGAAAGCGTAGGTCTCTCAATAGAAACAAATTCGATCTCTTCTGAATCTCCTTCGCTGTCCTGAGATAGGTTTCCGCTTAATCTTGATACATCTTCAGTCACCTCTGGAAGTGATGGCATACGATTCTTTCCTCCATGGTTGTCTTTGAAATGCGCTTGAAGAGCTGAGGGAGACTCGAAAGGATCGATGTAAAGTCTAGAGTCAGATCGGTAGACGGTCGGTATTCGTTTGGGCCGAAGCATGCCAGCTTTCGAGATCGACCTGACAAGCTCGATGCTCTTGCTCTTGCTAGACTTCTTTGGTTTGCCCTTATCCACCACCTTGACTTCCAAGTCCAAAGGGTCTTTGGAAGCCATGGAGCCCCCAAAGCGAATGGCATTCAGGGACGGCATGGTGAGGGTATACCGCTTCTTTGCGAGATTGCTATTCCGCTTCACTTCATTTTCATCTGACGCATTTGCGGGCGAGAAAAAACTGGGGGCCTGCCTGGTAGAAGACATGTCCTGGAACGATGGACAGGCAGAGGGCCCGATGGCTGTCCAGGTTGGAGAGGTAAGATTCTGCACGGCGCGGAACGGCGCAGCAATGATGTTGCTGGACTGTGCAGTTGTTGCAGGATACAACTGTTCGTGATGCCTTTGAGTTTAGAGGGAGGTTGTTACTGTTGGTGACCAGAGTGCCGCAGGCCCCTCAGCAAAGGAATTCGGGGGCTGTTGCTAGTGTTGGGTAAGCCGTCGCCTGAGCGGAAGGTATTAAATCGGTCGCGACCTCCGGGTATTCAGTGACCCAAAGCTCGCGAGCATGAAACGTGCGACATTGCAGTAGAGGGGGAAATTGGTCAAGGTCTGGATGTTTGATGGGGACAGCTCTGACATCCAGCATGCGAGCCCAGCCGTGGCAGCAGTAACGCGTTAGCAGTGAATTCGGTGGCTTATAGGAATATCGCCGGGAGTGGACAGGCATGCAGAGTGACGCCGAATCGATCAAATTAGTCGCGGCACAAGCTTGTCAAAGATGCTCTTTCGCTCCCTGGTTCGGGAGGCAACGAGCTTTACTGTGGTAGAAGCAAAACCGGGGGGGAACGAATGGGGGGTCGGCCGCAGATGATGGTCAAAGATGCTAGTAAGACGACTATACTGGCTCACCAATAGGGCCCGCTCCAGGCTCGCGGGAGAGGCATGCTTGCCGTAGTTAGGATAGACGGATGCTGCCAGGATTAGACCATGAGCAAATTCGGCGCCTTACCTAAACTTCCCAAGCCACGACGTTGGAGCTCGCTGATGGTGGGTGAGATCCCTGCCGGTTACCGGAGGGCCACAATACCATGTGTTCCACTGATCTTCAAAAGCACCGCTATTGGACATGCCGTGGCTCCTGAGTCCTAGGGCATCGGTAGGAATTCCATTTTACCGGTTGATACGTCCGTGCAATTTAAGATCTGGTGTCTGCTAGACGGTAAAA
Source organism: Pyrenula aspistea (assembly GCA_021030945.1). Taxonomy (NCBI): domain Eukaryota; kingdom Fungi; phylum Ascomycota; class Eurotiomycetes; order Pyrenulales; family Pyrenulaceae; genus Pyrenula; species Pyrenula aspistea. The sequence goes on from JAGFML010000076.1 coordinate 121,226, forward strand.
GTTGCGAGTACGACGACGCTTTCCAAGAGCGAATATGCAAGCCAATGTTCTGTATTTGGGACTCGTCGGGGCTTGGAATGCGCGCTCCTTCGCATAATCGCATTATTACTTTTGATGGCCGGTCGCAAAGGTTGGAACCGGCTCTCTGGGGGCTGGGTGTGATTGGGAGAACCCGAAATCACAGGCCAGTTGTTTGTACGATTACTGGGACCTGCAGGTGCTCGCGAGGCGGAGCGGATGGCGCAGCACGCAAAGCCGTTTTTATTTTTGTCTGGGCGTAAATCTGCGTATCGACGGTGGGGGCGTGACAACCATTTGACCGTCAACGTGGGAACCCGAACTATGAGCTAGCCTGATAGTCTTCGTTGCTCAAGAGACCCACCACTGTCAATAGAGGAGCATAGAATCAAAAATGATGCCTGTATTTGCGATTGTTTCCACAGACGGTGGTAACTAAACAATTGGTTTTGTTTCCGTCATTCGTTAGAACGGGTCGTCAAGCTGCTTCCCAGGAAATAGCCGTTCATCTCAAGATTAGAACGGCAGAATCTGTCTTGTACTGTTATCGACGTGTTTCGCATGTTGTGCGGCCACAGATAATGTGAACAGCATCTTCCAAACTCGGTCTTGGCAAGCATGCTTCTGTCGACAGTGCGGCTGGTCGACTATCAAATTGAGTTGATTAATGCCAAATCATCCTTCCAGATCACACTTTAGACAAATCACATCTCACCACGAAATCCTTCCTTCCAATGCCGGATTTGGACGGCTATACGACGGAGGTTCTCGGCTATTTAGGCGAGGCTTCCGAACATGGAAATGAAGTCACGATGCTTCTTTTTGCCTCAATGAGGGACATCACAGCGCTCCCCACCCCCCCGCAGCATCCTTTCATCCACGCTGACGGGGGCAATCATGGGGCAGGTCTGCAAACCGTCGAAGGACCGATATAAGACGGTCTCCACTGCCACGCACAAATGAGCATCTTAGTCACCGTTACCACAGTAAGACATGCGCGTCGGGTGCCTCAGTCAAAGCTTGGTCGAGTCTCTGACATGACATCCAGCCCCGCCACTTCGCCCGCTAAGACAAACTCGCAGCTTCTCCAGTATGTTGTTGCCCTATTGAGCCTTGACAGCTCGAACGTCTAGATTCCGTACATGTCAAACTTTTCGCCTTTGCGCCCCAAAGGCTGAGGTAGGCCTTGTAGGACTTTTTTTGAAACTGCCCCTCGGACTGACCGAACAACTGGAGAAGATCGTCGAAGTCGTGTCGAGTGCAACTCTGTGCCCGTTCTCTGACCAAACCAGACGTGATCAACTGGCCATGATTTCGCAAGGTGGGGAAGCGGCATTTGGACGTATTGCCACTGACGTTGGGGGCCATTCTACCGTGTATCGTTTCGTTCATAATTCCTTCTGCCAAAGTTGTGATGTCGGCGGTGACTGGATCTTGTCACATTTTGCAAGCTTCTTACATGGAACATAGCAAAGCATTATGCTCATCCTTCTCGGCTGTCTTGTCCACCACTCGGAACAAAGCCGAATCTTTGAAGAAGAGCTTCAAGACGAGAATACATGGGATCTAGAATCTGTCTCTGATTACTCGCCCCCAAAACCCTCAAGCTGTCTAAAAGGCCACCGTTCGCAGCTTCTATGGTAGCGCTCGAGCCAGCCGATCCAACATGGGAGATGTGCACCAACATCCCCTATAACCGGCTAAGGGGGAAACATCGCGCTACTCTTGCGCAAGTCGCCACAACCAGCGGTTCTCAAAATCGGGGCCGTTGACGATTCGCTCGCAGCCATATGCCAGCAATGATTTAACTAGCAGGCACGCTTTTCCTTCCCAAGAGATTTTGTGACAATGATCAGCGCGGGCGGAAGATGCCGGTCACGCTGGGCACGTTGTGATCAACATAAAGATTCTCGTCGTAGATGGATAAACAATGCTTACCGTCTTGCTGGAAAATTTCAACTTCCCAGCGCATTCTTTTTCTCAGTCCGGAATTGGCCCCAGGCACAGCTGGAAGTGCCAACATCGTAAAGAAAACTTTTTCACTTCGCGGCCATCAGGCTGAGATAGATGTTCCAGACAACGCCAAAGAGGCTGCCGACGAGCACCCGGCTTTCAAGCGGGACGACAGTAAAGCAGAGTAGTGACACCAGTGGCCATAATTTCACGCCGGATGCAGTGATAGGCCAGAAGTCCTGTTGAAATTCATCTCGGTTAGTTGAAATCGCAATCCGGGATGTCTTGATCCATAATTGCCCGGCTTGGGTGCGTGCCGTGCGGGACACCATACCTGACGGCAATCTCCCATAATGGTGTTGACATCCTTGCCCTTGAGCGCGCCGATGGCCGCAATGAAGAGCAAGGTGTTGAAGGTCGCTCCCACGGTCTGGTCGAGGGCAAATTTCTTGCACGTGTTCGCTACGTTGAACTCCATTCTTCGTGGGGCTTTCTCCGCATCCTTGGACTCGTCATCCTTGTCCACTTTAGCCTTAGGCGAAGGTGAATACGTATACCCTGGAAAAGTGTGCTCCAGTAGTCTTTGCCAGAGGATATTGGGAGGGCACGATATCAGCGTAAATATGACAAACTGGAATAACGGTAAAAGGTCCAAGCGAAGTGGTTTCTGTATTTTTTTGAATGACAATCATACCGCTAGCAGGGCCAGAAGGGTGGTACCTCATGTCTATACGCCTCTATAATCTGTGCGACGATGTTTGAGAAGATGCTAAGCAATGCGGCCTGAACGGTGGATTTGACTAGGGCTGAAGGCATATCGTGGCTGACCTCGTTCAGAAGTGCTCGAAACAGTTAGGTAAGAAAAAGCACCGATTTGAATCAAGTGATGCGAATGGTGGTTATAGTTGATGCTGGGTTGCTGATCATTCCTGGCAACCAGACAAGTGTCCTAATGTGACAGTGTGCGCGCTCGAATGGTGGGGAACCTTGAATCCTGATGGTGGCCACCTGTCGGCTGGGTCTCCGGGCCTCCCACGGTGGAGTAGCGTGCCTACAAGAAGATCCCCTCAGCGCAGATCTTCTGGCTTTCGGTGACTTTTATCCCAACGCACACGTGCGGTGCGGGTATTGCGATTCCCGAAGCCGGTATACTTGTGTCAACCTGTCATTGGAGGTGAAATGCTTTGGGTCATGATCCAGTGGCTTGGTGGATGGCGCGTGGCTCCGGGATGGCGGCATCCTACCCAATCTAGCGGAAAGGGATAACAAGATCTTCCCAAGAGAGCTTCAGCCAAACCGCTTACGGGAGCTTGAGCACTTGAATATAAGTCGCCGTGCAAGATCCGCTTATCGTCACCTGCTCTTCCCAGCCTTGCTAGTAACGACGAGGAGAAATGTACAGGAAGACCGGGTCTAGTGCCAAGACAAGTCTCCGGGAGCTTGCACTGAAGGCCGCCTCGAGTACCAAATCGCCGGGGAGGTCTACCTATTGGAATTTTTCATTCTTGTTGCATGGTCATGGTGTGAAACCTCCCAGAATTCGACTACTCACGTGGTCGATAGAAATCACAGCGCTGACACGTGAGTCAATGAACAATCTCGAGGTTGGACCTTGCGAAGCATTCTGCGATCTTTAACATCATCACGCAAAAGGTCGGGGTCTGGTTCCCTCAGAAGATGTTCGTACGTTCCATTGGCCGTGGCAGTGAAACTATAGCCTGAAGATTCTACTCCTACTCCCACTCCGCCTTTCACGTGGGGCGTACATCCGAAGGCACTGCATGGCGTCCTTTGCCACGCCGAATAGGCGAGTAAGACCGCGCATTTCATATTCCTCTCCAGATTCTCCGCTTGCGTATTCTTCAAGCAGCAATTCATATTCACCTTCCTCAACGACAACCTGCAATGACTCCAGGGCGTCTCCAAAAGTGACTAGTGATGCTGTTACTCCCAAGCAGACCAATGAGGATGGTTTGTTCGACAAGACCTCGCAACGGTCTCTATTGAACACACCCATTCAAGGCAATCTTCGCCAGTATCTCCGCTGGAGCGTGATCGCATTTCTTCTCTTTCTCGTCTGGCTAAGCCGTGGTCGCAGCGGTAAGTATAGATCTTTGATATTTCATGAGTCCTCGACAACTCAGCTTCCGGTTCCTCCGCGAGGGGAGACCGGCGTCAGCTTCATTCCCGCAGCTTGCCAACGAATCCGTGTAAGTGTCTCTTGAAACTGGGAAATTCTCGTTGACAGGCCCCAGTATGTTGGCCGTTGGTCTACTTCGCCTGGCTTCAGACGTAAGGACGCCGGATTCCCAGGTGAGCTCGTCTAGGTCTAGTCTCTATGTCTGAGAGTGAACTTATCTTGCCAGGCGCCTATCTCGAATTTGTTGCCCAAAATGCCACTAGCATTCATCTTTCATTCCTCAATCGAGCACGCCGCAACCGCTATCCACAGGCCATATCTACACCACCTATCGAGGTTGTGAGTTTCGGCCCGCCAAAATCTTCAGATGTCATGGCTACTTCAATCTCTGTGCTTGCTATTGTAGACAAGTATGAAGTGATTCTCTACCCTGGCAACGGAGCGTCGACTATTGACATTACACCTAAATTTTCAAATCGCAAAAGCCGGCATTCGATTCGTGTCGTATTTGATGACATCGGAAACTCGGCAGACAACATTGTGCAATTCCAGGGAGTTTGGATGAGCGGTGGAAGTTCCCTCGTACCATTAGAAGAGCCGCAGAATTCCTCGACGGATCGAGGAGATGCTAGGTGCGCATCAAGCGATCTAGGCGAACGCTTCCTGCCTCAGAAAATCGCATCTGAGCTAGATGTCAACACGACATCCACCAAGGCAAGAATCCGTCCGAAATTGCTGGAAACTGTGACAGACTTCCCAGGATTCACGAGCAGTGAGGCAAATGTCAATTCTGCGGCAGTCATGGACTCACATCGAACCGTGTCTTCAATTTCATCTTGGGAATATGTGATTGGAGAGGCTTTTACTATCGATCATGTCAGCATTACCGCCGCCGGAGCAAGCTTAGTAGACAGCTGTGTCAACGATGCCAACGCACATGTGTCTATTATGGACGCATTCTTTCGGAGGTAAGCAGCACAATGGCGGCAAGCTGATCGGATCACGCGATGCTAACAGGGAAACCAGTGGGCCTCCAGGAACATCACTCTTCAACAAGCCATGGAATTTTCACACATATGTGCCTGATATTCTAGTACAAATAATGAGACCCTTTCAAGCTCTTTGCCTTGCTGATCGAAATTGATGTACTCAGGTGATGCAGATCGGCATAGTGGACGAGTTACTATTCCGGTCCTGCAGCGTTTCCTCGCTGGCAAGCCACATCCAGACAAGATCAGATTTCGTTGACAGCTTTGAAAAAGCCTATGCGGACTTTATTCGCTCGGTCCGGCGCAGCGCCTATCCCCTTCATCCGGAAGCTGTTTATGACCGCTACGGTCGATTGGAACAAGGCTATATCTACAATTCCGCACCCGCCGCAATTCCGATCATCGTTTTGCGGCCCTTCTTGAGCAAGTTACTGTCCACGCCCTCGCTGTCCGTTGTCCAAAAGCTTCAGTACGAAGGTGATCGAAGCGTCTTCTGGGTCGATACGTCGGGTTGGTTGGATGAACCGTCTGAGGCAGCGATGAAAGCTGGTGCAAGCACTGAGGACTTTGTCCCCATATCTGACTTGGACGGAAACCTTAAGTATCAGCTCACTGAGGCTGGTAACAAGAAAGTCACTGCATTTCTTCATATGCACCTTTGTCATTACCTAGCAGGCACCCCGGAAGAATGTCCGTTCATGAGGTATGAAGCAGGCTATGCTGGGAAAGTGTATCGACCAAATGACGGAGAGATTGACAGAGTCATTGAAGAGAGCAAGAGACAGAAGTTGAGGAAGGTATTCTGGGGAGATGAATGAGAAGAAAGGATGCCCTCTGAGATAACGTTCTGACTTTGGAACTGATGTAACTAGGAATTTCTATCCCGAAGACCAATACAACTTCGAGATAACTTTGCAAGATCAGTAGAGTCCAAGGGCTTCTTCACATTCTGTGATTTAATCCCGATGCGAATGATGTATAACTTAAAAGTCTCCATATACCCGCCTAAGCCACCCGACAATAGGTGCCATTCAGAGCTCCAGAGGAGCCTTTCGTTTAGAAAACATTGCCAAAACGTTCATCATAGTGTTACTCATACCACTATCGTACGTATACCTATCACACCTTCATCCTTCTTTGCACAAAAGTCACTCGTTTCCAACGACCAGCAAAAATGCACTCAGAATGTGAAGACGTAAATGTTTGGTTTCCGAAAGGGGCGTTAAGGGGGGGTTCAGAGGCCTTGGCAAGCCCCGCTGGGTTTCTGCGACGACAAATGTCTCACGGCCTCGAACCGTCTCACCATTGTGCACAAAACCTGTCCTTTCAGGACCTTTGAGAGCGAAAGGCCTAATTTCTTTGACTAGGAAATCGATCGGCCTCTTTTATCTCGCTCCGATGCCGGGGCAGGATCCCAGACGTTCGCGCCTGTGTGAGGTGAGGCGCGAGGAAACCCGAGCGAGCAGGCTGGAGCAGGGCTACAAAATATTAGGGTCGGTGTATGATCGACTTAAAAGGAGATTGGAAGCTGGGGGAGACCCAGGTTTTTGTAATGCATGGGGCGTGGTTTTACAAAATCGAGAGTTTCGCAGAGCAGCGTCCTTTCTTTTCTTCCTCACGACTTTTTCGCCTTTCAATTCGTTCCTTGGTCTGTGACCGCTTTCGTTCTTTTTTCCCCCGTCAAAGGTTGTACACATTCTTCTGTACATATTTTCTCAAATTCGAGACTCCGTCTTGGAGACCATACAACCCCGTCCCTCCCAGCGTATCAAAAAAAGCCCATTCCCAGCAAAGATGCAACTCCTCTCCACCCTCACAACCTCCCTCTCCCTCCTCCTCCTCACCCTCCCTCTAACCCTCTCCTCCCCCCTCTCACCCCCAATCCCCCGCGCCTCCACCCCGGTGGACCCCAACTCCATCACCGGCACGACCTGCACCGACCCAGGCACCACCCTCGTCTCGCACGACATCAACGTGGCCCTCCTGTCCATCTGCGGCAGCATCGCAGGTTCTATCCAGCAGTGCCAGGGCAACCCGGCGACGACCACGGGGCAGTCTGGCACGGCGAAGTTTAGTCTGACGGCGCAGAGCGGGACGATCGATATCACGAAGGGGAGGTGGGAGCATTGTGTGGCGGCGGCGAGGGCGGTGTGTGGGGATAGTCCGTTGAGCGCGACGTGTATTGGGGGCGCGGAGGTTAATAAGGCGAATGTGGATTTTACGCTGGAGCAGGCGTAAGGAGAGGGAGGAAGAAAGGGGGGAGGGGGAAAATGTAGTGTGGAGTGGGAGGTGGTGGCGGTGTGGGAGGATGGGCTTGAAGATGAGCGAACGCTTGGTCGACGTCCTTGGTGGTTCCGTATCAGTGCTCAGGACTAGGAGATGTCGATGGCGTGTGATCAGGGAGCTTATTTTAGCCTTGTCCGTCGGTTAAGGATTGAACAAAGACATCAGTTTTCTAAGCCATGCATTCATATCTTCCATAATTACTACCACCTGGATTTCTTGGATGGGAATGTTCTCGCGACTAAAAACTCCTCCCGTATCGGCGTCCAGTGCTCTTGACACCGGTGCCAAGAACTCGAGGCGTAATGTCTTATACCGAAGATACTTTGGACAATAGGATTGATTGTTAGTAAACGCAGTGTATCACAATTAGCCCGGCTTCAACAATCTCTTTGGCCGCCAAGGCGGCACTCGGACAAAACAATCGTTCTTAGAATCCCTTTGAGCTCCGGACAAGGAGGTTCCTAAGCGTATTATGGGATATTTTGATCCTTTCAACCTGCACAAAGCTTCCGTCGTTCTTTATGTAAGTAGCCTTCTGTCGATATCAACAATGCATTCCTGTAAACTTGCCGTTTCGTTTTCTTCTTCGAATCTGCTGGAGTCAGTTCAACCGTTATACAGAGTCGAGTCGCACCAGATATCCATCGCCTTGTATATATATCTCTTGCGCCGGTCGCAAGATACAGCAAACCGACAAGATCAAGATAAGGTAAGTTAGCGACAGGACCGCCGACCAATCATGTCGTTCGTAGGTGAGTTGACTACCCTCGTGGTGCGCGCTGCCGAGACAGTCGCCGCTACGTCTTCGGGTTCTGCCCATCCTACCGGGTCATCGCACCCTTCTTCAAGCGCTCACACATCCGCACATTCCTCCGCAACATCCCACCATTCGGCCACTGCTACGGCAACCTCAGCTGCGACTGCAACACCCACGGAATACCGTGCGTCCAACAGAGTGCCTGCCTGCTCCACCGACGGCTGTTACCAATTCATCCTCATCGCCGCCAGCATCTGGGGGACTCTCTTTGTCAGCTTCTGTATCTTGGGCCTCATATACTGCAAGCGCGCTGGCTGGATCCCTTCAAAGAAGCGGGATAAGAGTAAAGGTAAAGCGAAGAAGAACGACGTCGAGCTCAACAGCCTCGATATGTACGATGCCTCGCCAAAGGTCACCAAGCCCGAGCCCGCACATACGCCGTTCCGCCAGAAGACCAAGGATCTTGCCTCACATACGCGAGACAAGTCTGCGGATCTGGCGAAGCTGATGCGTATGAACAGGAGTGAGAGTAGCGTATTTGGGGAGACCGCAGAGGAGAAGAGGATGATCAAAGAGTACAGGAAGAGAGGAGAGGAGCCGCCAGAGATTTTCGTCCCTGGTGGTCACTATGAAAGGCGAAATGCTGATGCAGGGCAAGAGCATGCCACTGGCCAGAGGAATGTGTATAGATCACCCAGTGGGTGGTGGAGATATAGCGATGGAACGAGGGCAGTTTGAAAAAAATTGTGCCGGTTCGCGGTCATGAAATGTAGACAACATGTAAATCTAAAACGTGTTGGACATCTTTTTACCCTTTGAGGACGTGTGTGTTGAATGCTTGAATGGAACCATTTGAAATTCGGATATTGGATTGTCGAGGTATCAGTACTGGCCAGAATAATGTGAACCCTTCCAACAGGATGCTTTGAGGGCTTTTGACAATTAATTGGTGAGGAAAGCAGCATATTCGAAGGACGGGCGAAGTATAGCGTCCTAGGGTAGTGGGGGTTTTCCATGGCTACCGGGAGGAATCACCGGCCTCCTAGAACCTCGGAAGAGGGTTACGCTTGGGGAAAGATGAGAGACTCAAAGGGTGAGTCGTCCGAGACCAATAGTCAGAGGAGAGGCTCATAGCGCGATTAATATGTTCCTCGCCGAGTTGTGATAGAAGAGGTAAAATAACACGCTGGTGCTTCATTAGGACATGGAGGAAAATTGAAGGTCCAGGCGGAGAAATCTCTAAGGCACGATAGTGTGGCTTTTTGCCAAGAGCCGCGTTCTTTGGTCTGGATAGTATGTTCCCATCCTTGACTTGCCGATTTCTCTTTATTTTGGGCTGTCTTTTTATCAGATCTTTGGACAGTCATCTACGAGGTGGTTTACGGGAAATTTTGTCGGCGGCCTCTACTTGACATGGTCATGGCGAGATTTAACTGTCTGCCATTCCTTTCGCTCATTTTAGTTAACAAAGGGACCGCTGCTGCATGCTCGAACCAGAAGCAATCAGACGGCTTCTGGACTGCGGAGCACTCGCCGATTTACCAGTCTCTTTAGGTTGTAATGAGAGAACAGCGATTCAAGAACTCTGCTTAAATGCCAAACGTCCTCTGAACAAGACTTAATTCAAAAAATTTTTTGCTTTCCTCCTGGCAGCTGGGGGAAGAATCACTGGAAATCATGGGCCCTTGAAAAGGTCGCCTCTCTTCTTTGCGCTGGAAAATCCATCCGTGGTGCATGGTCTGCTTCGAATCGTACTTAGGTCTTATTCGCTTCGAGATAGACTAAACAACAAAATCCATATCTTCCGTACGGTGAATGAAGATATGGAGCTGTGCTCCAGCCCTACAATGTATGTCCGACATTACATTTGCGAAAGGTTACCACATTGAGCGCCTTCGAGATCGCATGGAAGATCCTACATTCACAACCCTCATCCTCAGAAATCGTGATGTGAGTCTGAGACATGCTCCGCCCCTACCCTTAAGAAGTTGCTGCGTCATTATGGCTGCCTTGCTCGGTACTGGGACGATAGGGGCGGCGCAAAACAATCGGAATGATGGTGCAACCCGCCTCGCCATGTATTTGATACACAGGAAGAAGCCAAGCAGCAAGCCAGGGAACAAGTAGAGCATAAGAGACGTCTTCAACGTGAGATGGATATAGCTGCGCAGAGAAGGAAGGAAGCACAGCGCTAGCGGAAAGAAAAGGCTCAAGATGCAGAATTTAAGCGTGGACTTGCTAAAGAGGCGGATGAGAATGGAATTCGGCGTCGCGAAAAGAGGATCAAAACAATGAGAGAGGAAGCCAAGATTCAGAAGGATGTCATGCAGACACACGAAAGGGTCTTGGACAAGACATCGAAAGTTCTGCGTGAAGCGCAGATAACCGGCGCCTCATGAATGCCTATGGGGAGGGTGCTGGGAGAGATTCCCGACATTCCCAGAGCTTTGCAGTGAGACGTTCGGGACTGGTGATTGCAATGGAGAGACGTAGGCACATATCATCAGTGTTGTGAATCGACGCGGCATTCTACATGTCAGATGTCGAAAGCTACTCATCTGTGCGTGAAGTAACCCGGAAATACTTACTATTTCGAGATTTTTAAGGTCAGATCTACCTCAAATCTACCTTCAATCCGTCAGGATTGTAGTCGGGTGCCGTCGGCTATGGCGTTAGTACAGGCCCCCGATTATGAAAGAAGCAAAGGTGCTGATGCGACGCTGTTCAGAACACATCATACAGGGACAGTCCCATGGCTCGGGTGCCTGATTGTTTTGTGGCACTGTAAATCAGGTTTGATCTGCTCGTGCTTTTCGGTGGGGTTCTCTACTTCCGGTCTCCTTACGTTTGATAGACGTACGATCATCGCCAGCAGCGTATGTTGCTCACATTACCGTCTACCGCATCACACACTGAAAGGGAACGAAAGGCAGAGACTTGATTCTATTGGAGTCCTGAGTCCGACCAAAGCCATATACTTTCTTACAATTCTTCGCCACTTTTCGTACCTTCTCACTAACAATTCCTCCTCGACCTACATCCTTCTCACGTACGCACAATGAAGGCGGCGCTCTTCAACCATTTTATCGCCTTGGCTTCCGCAAGCACAGTTGCTGCTCTCCCAGATCGCACTATCCATGACATCGAAGCTCCTGCATCTCACGATGCCACCTGTAACCCTACTGAAAAACAATGCGAGCTGACGGCGCCAGAGCTAGAGCCAGCCCGAAAAGTGGAGGCCAGAGCACCACATGACTGGACATTGATCTGCTCACCCGGCAAAGAGATCACGCTAGATAATTGCTCTAGGAGGTGGCAGTATTATTGCGATTCCCGGGGGAATCTGGTCCAAAGACCAGGAGCAAAGGACAGACTGAAGCATTGCGAAGAATTTTGCTCTTGTTGGGATATTATGACAGGCCAAGTCAAAAACAAGCCGGGGGAGTCGACGCATCCTTTGCAGGTACCGCCTTTTTCCTGCAATGCGTTTGTGAAGAATTGCGGAATAAAAGCGGCCGCGCTCACGAACATCACCACAAATCAATCGTCATTCGAGCCTTCTCCATCCCTGTAATAACGGTCTCCCTATGATTGGTGAATGATCTGCTTTTTCCACCGCAGAAATTACCAACGCATAGTGTCGTCTCCGTCTGTAACATTTCAAAACGCCTTCTTATGAGCGTTCGTGCTGTTCATCTCGCCATGAATGATATCAGAAGTGCTGCGGTCAAAGACATCAGGTAAGCCGATTACCGAATGGCTCAGCGGGGCTTGGAAGAACTCGGATATTTGCAGAAGGGATAATGGGGCTTTGACCTGTTCGGATGTTTGCCGAGTGCACTGTTAACGTTTTCCATCGAACAGACATCCTCGACATCTTTCAGCTTATGTTTTCCAACAAGGCTTATGAAATTGCTATTGCGATGTGCAGAACGGACTGAGTGATCTTTGCGCCGATCTTCGATTGTTGTCAGACTGGGGGGAATCCTACCAAGCAAAACGTGTCATTGACGTGGAGTTAGCCACTCTTCCTATCAGAGAAATTTACTTTCCTTAGCTAATCGCTTTCTCCTTTGCTTCGCACTTATAGCCTATTCTCTTTACAGTGATTGACTAGCCTTATAGGATTTCTCCATTTTTGTTACTTCTCTGTTCGTCGGAGGCGTTATGGAGAAGCTCGCATCACTTCTTCTCATAACGGTTTTCACGTTAGTATTGTCAGCACAACAGACATATTACATTGATCCATCGTGCAAAAGAGATGATAGATTTCAAAAAGGATTAGACGGTGCTAGGGATATGGCGCGACGAGCATTAAGGAGGTGGCGAGACAATGAGGACAATTACATGGATACAATATCAGCCAGGATCTTCAAGCGGCCAAGGCATGACTTGGATCTCAGTCGGCGTTTCGATGGTAAGAGCTTTCCGGACAATCTTTTGAATTTTGATTACAACCAGCTCATTGACTACAAGAGGTTGTCGGTGGTCTTTCGCGAATGAGGGAAGGGAGCAATAGACGTCTTATGAACTATCGTTATTATTGCGACAACGATGCGGATTATCCGGAGGGCAGATGGCATCTCCTGCCGGATTCTGACCGCCGTTATTGGCCTAGAGATTATATTCCACAGCAACTCCGCCCAAGATATCCTCAGCCTCCATTGTTAGGCCAATACCAAGAATGGGTATGTCTCGGTACCTATAGATTCCCTGCTTCCCTTTCAACGATTGGAGCTCTCACACCTCTGTCAGATGGAGGATGATAATAGCATACTGATGGGATACGAAAATGGATGCAAAAGGCCGGGTCTACAAGCAGCTACCTGGCTTGCCGCGGTACCAATGCCAAACGAAACACCTCTCAGAACTACAATGACGACTAGTAGATCCGAACATGTGGAAGTTAAGCTATGCTAATTCAACTTAACTTCAGCTCTGCGATTATCAGCTTAATAGCAGCTACCATTCGTTCGAAGACTTCCCCCTTGAAAAAGATCTTCAGTCCTTCGTCAAATACAACCCGCAATATCCAGGTGTGGTTGACGCCTTCAGGTGCATGACTGCTTTTGTCCTGCTGCACGAGGTTCGTCCCGTGTCATTTGAGGCTAGAGTCAATCTTGCCTACTTACGAATACTTCGCAGTTCTCTCACTTCTCCCCTCACCTAGGTAAGTCTTTCCTCTAGCCATTCTTGTTAATCCGGCGTGGTCGGATCATTAACCCAAGTCAACACATCCATCGGTCAATAAGACGCGACATCTTCTCTACCCAGCTCATACGACTTTGGCCTCTGACAAACCCTCTCCGTACCTAGTCGACGATATAAAGTTGCTTCCCCCGTCGACTGCATTCAATCGGCAAGAACCTCTCCCAGCATACGGCTGGCTCAACGTGCAAGATCTCGACGCCACCGACTCATTGAACAATGCCGACAATTACGCCTATTTCGTCCTCTTGGCTGCTCTCGCCGACCGCCAGTGGCGTTTGTCAGTTCGGTCAGATGATCTTACACGTGCCGGTAAACTGGTATTCGACCAGTGGATCGTTCGGACTGACAGGCGGGACGTTGGATTGGACGTCGATGCGGAGCGGTCGGCCTTGGACTCGGGCAATTATACGGCCTTGGAAGTCGGAGCAGGCTGAAGTGCCTTGGCAGGACAGGTCCGGGAAGAGCTTTGGTTGATCTTGAATACCGCCTACGTCTACACAATTGAGCGACAATGGACCGGCCTCTGAAGCATTTTCTAAAACGCAGACTACCCTCATGTCCGCTGCAGTTCTCGTGTCTTCGCAAGAGCAGCAGTTAGAATCGCCTGAGCGGCAAGCCTCGATACAAGCCTCGACTGCGCTTTTCCGCGAGACAATCCTGCCCGTCAGTTATCGGCCGCTCAATTTCATGAGATACTTTGAACCGTACCGCTTCCTCAGATGCATGCTGCAAAGAGTGCGGACCCGTTCCCCTTGCGTCTGAGTCACTCTCAAGCAAGTAGACAGATCACATGGGGGTTTCGGATTTGAGTATCAGGCAGTTGGAATTTTACGACATAGGTGTCATTACTTCCAGTCACGACTTGGTTGGCCCAAAACAAGCCCTTCCAGCTAAGCACCTGGCAGCTACTATCGCAGGACGCCAGATCCTTCAGAAAATCCTTCAAGTTGGCACTAGCTTCACATGAGGAAGATTCATTGTTTGACGTTTCTTAATGCGTCGGATTTCCTTCTACGTGCAGGAAAGCAATGCGTCAACTGTTATAATTTCAACCAACTAAAAGCTCGAACGAACATCTTCTGCATTACTTTTAACCTTCACAATCTAAATGCAGTCTATAAGCTAGTCATGGTGAGCGGCACAATAAGTTCCCAAACCCAGTACGAATTTGAACTTTTGGTTCTACGAAAGCGTTCCGTTAACCTCCTTTTCCATCTCATTCATAATAATCCTCCTGATGCCGTCTAACCCGCCACTTCTCTGTACATGTATGATTCGTCTTGGAAGACTCTCTAGTCCAGCCAATTGCGATGGTAGGATGTCTTGGAATTGAAATTCCTTCTCTTCTGCCAATGCCAGCTGCACAGCATGGCTAAACTTGGCTGGATGTGCCGTTGACAGGGCCACATGATGTACACCTGGCGCTAACTTGGCTGAACGTAGTGCTGCAGTCATACCGATGGCAGAATGTGGATCCAGAACGTAACCTTTGCTGCCTGGACTGATAGCGTTAGGCCATCGGTAGACATCGCGAATAGTAGCCAATGTCTCGGCATCCGACACTCGCTCTGTCGAAAAATCTGCCCTCACCGCATCTAACACTTTCTGCTCGACGCAAAACCCTCCTTTTGTCTTGAGGCTCGTCTGCCACTCTTTGACCTTCAGACCCGCCATTTCTCTTCTCTCCTGTATTCCATCCACACTGGAGCTGTAGACATCGTATGCGACGAACCACAAAAGCCGCTCAAAGTTACTGCTTATGAGGATATCCATCGCTGGGGATAATGTCTCCTTCACAGCCTTGTCATGTGCATTAGACCGTTCTACGGTAGCACCGTTAATGGCTTCCTTCTCATAAGCACCAGTCTGCCAGAAACGGTGGAGGATGTCGTTCTCATTTGTCGCGATAATGAGTTTCGATATCGAGAGACCCATTCGCTTTGCGAAGAATCCGGCAAGGATATCCCCAAAATTCCCTGTAGGGACGACAAATTGGATATAGTCGGTCGAGGGGTTGAATGGACCGGATCGAACGAGCGAGAAATAGGATGCGAAGTAGTAAGTTATCTGGGCCAGAATCCTCGAAACGTTTATTGAGTTAACCGACGTGACCCTGTGGTTTGCATTGATCAAAGGGTCGGCGAAGAGGTCTTTCAGAAGGCTCTACTAGCGTTAATAAACTAGCTTAGTAGGGCAAGAAAGGGTCATACTTGACAATCATCAAACGTCCCATCGACGCTTAAACAATGCACTAGACGATATATTAGCCAAACTCAAGATTGATATCTACAGAGCGATAAGTCACTTTAGTTAACATCAGGATACAAGAAACGTACCATTCTCGTCCATAACCGTCGTCATCTGCCCTTCTTGTACCGGCGAGATCTTCCCATCCGGATACATGATAAATAAGGAGATATCCTTTTTGCTTCTCAAGCCGTAGATTGCGGCTGATCCAGTGTCTCCGCTTGTGGCTCCGATAACTGTTAGATGCTCACGATCTTCCCCCAGCTGGACCTTGTCCTGATTCCGCCGGGTGAGGAAGAACTCGAAAAGATTCCCCAAGAGCTGTAAGGCCAAATCCTTAAATGCAAACGTCGGCCCATGGAATAGCTCTAGTAAATGAATCCGCCTATCGCTTTCAAGTGTCACGGTAGGCGTTATGCTTGGTTCCCTAAAGGTCGAATACGATTTGCATATAATGTCCTTCAGGGAGGCGGGTGGGATCTCGGACGATGAGATATATAGGCTCAAGACTTCGAATGCGAGCTCTTCGAACGACAGATTGACCCAGTCATTCTGCCAGTTTGGTGGAAGGGAGGGAATCTCATGAGGGATGAACAACCCGTTGTCAGGGGCGAGACCTTTCAACACAGCTTCTTCGAAGGAGAGCTGCGGATCCTTAGCATTTTCGTCAGCTTAGAGATGCGGTGGATTCACGCCGTATGAGCCTCCCCGCGTGCTAAGATATCTCTGAGAGGCGGTAGGTGAAGCCATTGGACTGATGGGGGATTATCTCGGGATCAGAGAGGGAACAACATCGCCGCTGTTTTGAATACAAATGGCAGACCAAAGAGACGATAGCAGAGTAGGAGTTGAAGAGAACAGCCGTGATGCGCGAACCTCGAGGTTGGTGAGTCAACCTGAAAGAAATGCCACCACCGCCAGGTGTGGTTTTTCGGCAAAGCTTCGGAATTGGCGGAAATTTTACCAGCCATTCTGGATCCGCGTCCGAGTGCTCCCAAAGTATGTAGTCGATGCTGAGTTCCATCAGCCGAAGACGGGAGGGCCGATCAAGATCACAGAATTAGGGATTGTTGATGTCAAGACTGATCGGGTTGTTGTCAACGCTGAATTCGACGCTCAGGGGGCAATTGATGCGTCCTGGAAGTTGAAGTCGCTCAAATGGAATGTCCTAGAGAAAACGTCGACTATCAAGAACACTTACCAAGTCTGCACTGTCGCTGACACGGTACAACAATTTAAAGACTGCCGCCTTGGAACAGACGATAAAATCGTCGAAGATAGCCTTTGTTCCCAATCTCTTCTTGACATAAAGCACATACGTCTATTTATCGAGCAAAGTAGCTATCGGAGACACGAATTTCTCTAAGCGAGCAAAGGTTTCGCCGTAACCCAGTCAACTCGAAATTTTCTTCAACAAGCAATGAACCTCAAAACTTGGAGTTTGCCATTCCCTTTTCGGGTACTCTTTCCGCAGGATCCCCTTGTTGATCAGAACCACTCCGCGGTAGTGGATGCGATGTAGTTAGCGAAGATCCTAAGACTACTAGCCGAACTCTCCAAATCACCTGAAAAACATAATCTACCTGAAGGACTGCTTCAAGGCATGGACAAACTGGTGTAGCTCAATGAAAAAATTGCGCCCAGCAAACCCACAAAGGACATCAAGGATTCCTTCAAACCTGTTGGACAGATAGCCAAGCAATGCTACTGTGCAAATCCAGAGTAGCAAGTCGGACAATGCAGATTGGTAGTAGGCTGTTCCGAGCGGTGATAAGCATTTACCTTGGGAAGTCGAGCCTAAGCCGGAGCTCGCTAGAATAATAGCATGATATATAGAGACAGTATAAATTATACTACTGAGGACCTCTTACCAAGCTCCGCCGGCCATCCCCCCTGCGCGCAAAAAGGCTCCTTCAGCGGCATATCCATCTGCGCCTCCTCTGTCTGCACCCTCTCTACCTTCGCCATCTCTGTCTGCACCCTCGTCGTCCGGCGAGACCACCCAATCATCGATGTCGTTAGCTTCAACGCCCCAGCGAAAACATCGACGTAACCACCCATGGCGTAAATGAGCTACCAAGGAAGACAAGCACCAGCCAAAGTCCCTGAGCCTCGCCAGTATCGCATAAAATACGATATTACTGGGATTGGTAACCCTGTCGTACGGTGAGCGGATTTCGATCACGTCTTGCCAAGTCAGTGCTTTAGCACCTTCGTGAACAGGAGAGTCGATGTCATGAAGCTTCCACGGAGGGAAATGGAAGAATTCGCGGAGAATGTGGGAGCTAATTGTGGTTCTAGCGATGTTCGTCAGGACGTTTCGACCTGTGCTAAGGTCGTGATTGACGGCTAGATCTTCTATAAAAACAGGCCCTCTGATGATGTTCATGATGGAATTACAAAGGGTGACAGTGGCCCGGATTAAGCTTCGAGGATATCCGGGATAGTATACCTGGTTGGGCGTAGCATCGTACGTCCGTGAGGAAACTCCTGGAGTCTGGCAGCCACGCGTAGCACCCATTGGAATTCTATTTGCGAGATCCCACCACTCTTGATACTGCTGCTGGCCGATGTAAGACCATCTTTGTCGCATGGGATTGGGGAGATAATTTCTGGGCCGATAGCTTGAGTGAGGCTCGAGACGGAGTCGCCATCGGGAACTACCATCAAGCCTATCGTCGTCGCAGTAATATCGAAAGTTTCCGCTCGGCAGGTCAGATATCGCCGACACGTGACTTGACAGTGTTTCATCCTTCATCTCCGTGAAAGCTTCGAGCAAGGTCTCAAGAGCGCCAAAAATTGTGCGACCTTCCTCATCCTCCTGGAGGGGGACGATCATAAAGATCACGCCGAATATGAAAATACTGTAATCATCGTCATTATGGCTACGTAGCATCGACAATGCGCTCCTGGCCATTTGTTCAGCTGAAGCCATACTTCTCCGAAATATGTTTTCTGGTCTGTCGAGACATGATCGATGTACCCAATAAGTGAATGGATCTTCGCTCAGGATAGCTGATGCTAAAATAAACACTGCAAAGCCTGCGGATATTTTCATGAAGTTTGAGTCATATATGTGGCGGACAGGCTGAGAGAGAAGCAGCTATATTATATTAATGGAAAGAGGCGATAGGAATTTCACCATATCGGAGTTAATCAGCATGGAACTTCGCGGCGTTATAATTGTGCCAGCAGTGGGCTGTAAATCAACTAGGATTTTGAGTTGATCCATATACAAAGTATGTCTACGAGGCTTGCTTGTGGCGCTGTCAATTGCTTGGCTTGCGGGTGTTAACAACAGTCCGCTCGATCTCAAAGCATTTCAAGCAAGTCGCAACAACGCACCAACCTGATAGACCTGAGACTAAACCATTTTCAGCCCCCTAAAACATCATCGCCTATGCCCGTGTCTTTCTGAAGTATGTTGTAGGAGTTTGTTGACAAGGACCGGGCTATGAAAACCGGTAGATGACAACCGGGAGAATGGACGTTGCTTTTATGTTCAATAAAATTACGCCGGCCAAGACACTAGACACTCGTCAGCTCGGTGAATGGATTGGACCAACTTCAAACGAATCGTGCAGCCGGAAATCCCTTCACGAGGTCTACTTGCCTTTTAAGAATGCTTACTCTGGAATGTGTCTGTCCAGATTCTCCAGCATTAGAAAAACCGTGGAAAATGACATGGTTGCACTAATGTGTCGAGAAGGCAGGTCCGTTAGCCGGAACTTTTATATGGACGGATTGGTGCGAAGTGAGTGAGAGCATAGTGAGGCAGAGGTAAGACTGAGCGGAGAGCTTGGAGAGAACTGGCAGAATACGCGATGAAACGAAGTCAAGTGTAGCACATAGAAAGTCTCTATAGCGCCAAGGACGGCGAAGGGGCCCTGGCGGCGAGAGACGATGTCAAAAAGGCAGACCACAGAGTCGTCACTATGTCTTTCGTACTATCTTAAATGACTACAGAACAATAGTTTGTCGTCCAATTGCGTGAATTCGATAACACATTTCAGCTTTGCCGACCCCTTCCACTTCAGCGATGCAACCGAAGACGATTGAGCCTCAAGGACGACGCTCTTCGAATTCTGTGATGCCATTCCTTTGTCCCACAACCCCTGTACTTTCAGCTCTATGTCTCTGGAGGTAGTCCTTTTATTTTGAAGGGCTACATAGAAAGTTATCGACTTGGTTCCAGATGCTTCATCAAACCACAGTATTACTGCCGACATGTGCGAGATATCTTTCCCTCCACAAACTATCTTGTTGGTTCCGGCTGTCATGAGTAAGTTCTTTCCAAAAATCTTTTCGCACAGCATCACCTGGTCTCGTTTCTGGTAGACTATATATGTGAGCGAAGTAGTCCAGCGCGGTTTTCCCGATGCGAAGATGTACTGAGGCTCCGCGAAAGTGATGCTGTACGGTGCATTGGGCTCTTCGGTCGGCCCTTCGACATTTGGATGTAGCAAATGAGGTATAGGACGAGATTGTATCTCGAAACAGTGCTGTAACCCGTGGCGCAGTTTTTGGTGGACGCTGCGGCTTTCGGACTGCGACCGCCTGCTGGCTACGGATGCGGCTGTTACGTCTGAGAAAGCATGCAATCTGTTGGTAGAGAAAAGACTCAGCCGAACAGAACTTTCGAAGACTTCCAAAACGATCGAGCAACCCATTGCTGTTCTAGGATCCTTACTGAGGTTGAACTTAGACCGTCCCGAGAAGATAATGGGGTCCTTGATCGATGGTAGATTTTCTGACTTTATCGCTGTGGGGGTCAAGGGGTCAATGTCTGTATGGAAAATTGCACTTTCACTTCCAGTAGGATTTTGCAGATGTGACTGACTGGGCGAGTTGGAAACCACCTGATCTGTGGGCAAAATCGAAGGTCTGGCCCCCATCGTATGAGAAGATCCTGAACGACTCACTTGGCAGCATTGAAAAGCCCATCTTGCCATGCTTGCATTATCACTTATCGAAGATAAATAACCAAAGGTTTCCTGTCCAAAATTGTTAAAACACCTTTCACCAACGACAGGAATCCTATATTGGGCCGGGTCACTCGTTACATCTCCGTTCGCGGATTGCAGCGCAACTCGAAGGGATGCCTCCTTTTCCGTGATCTCCGTAAGTTGCTCAAGATGCTGTTCGGGATCGACATCCTTGGAATAAAGCTCTGTTGACTCAGCAAGAGATACAAGGTCAGCAATAAAATCATTCGCTACCTGCGTGCTTCGCAAACTAGTTTCTGGCACGTCGCCGAAAGCCAAGGCTTCCACCTCCTCGTCTGGCTGAGACCTCAGTCTCATGGCTACTGCCATAACCCTGCCTGCATTTGAAAGGGTCGTAGAGCGAACGCTGAACTGATCAGCTTCCAAGCTGAACGGAGCCGTGGATATGGTGACAGGAGCCGGAGTGATCTCGTCGGGAGTGTAGGGACTTTCGTTTGCTGCCTTTCTTCGTGGGCAAGGGCTAGAGGGGTGTCCTTGAAGATCATGGCTATATCGTAGATTTCTCAACGAGCATGCGCTATTATTGCATGAGTATAGTGTCTTCGCATGATACAATATCCCCGTGGGACTTACAGAATGAGGTCAATTTTCATCTCGTCAATGACCTTTTCGTCCTTGTCGAGGGTCTTCTCAGTACGCCTCAGCTTATCCCGGTTAAGCGCCAGTCGTACCAGCCCCTTTGCTTTAAGAGGAATAGAAGCAGCCCTCTTGCTGCTAAGGTTTAGTGGTTCCAGACATTTCCTCGTGTCAAGCAGATGCTGCTTTAGAGCAGGTACTTGGCTCAAAGTTCCCAAGCCAGATTTCTCAAGGATTATCGAAAGACGTTCCAGCTTCCGCTTTATGTTGTCGAGTCTGTTAACGAGAGCTTCGAGTTCTGCTGGTGCGGTCTGACAAAAGCTGTAAACATCATAGCAAAGCTGAGCAAGGCTTACGATGTCGCTAGGCGACCATCCGAAGGACATGAGATGATGTCTCAAAATGTGATCGCAAGCCTAAGCACTCTGTCGTTCCAGCGCAAAGATGCCCGGCGAGGTAGGCTTCTTGAACAGACATCTCGGGCACCACTGTCAAGATCAGGCTGTCAGATCTGATACAAAGTGTCGCGCACGGGAATAAGCAAAATTTCTGATCGTGCAGTGAGGTTGCCAGCCCGCAGCATTCGCCCGGATGCCTGCCGATGCTTTTAGCAGAGTAAATCCTGATGATGCACATGCGAAGGAAGGCTGCATGCAGAGCGGATCGTAGGTATGTGAAACAGCGTCTATCGTATCCCTGTACCACTGACTGCCGGGTACTTTTGTGTTCTCGCCCTCCCCGGTCATAACCACTCATTTAGGGAGTGCAAAGAAAGTTTCCGGAGGTACCACGAAACGGATGGCGCATTCGAGGAAGTAGGTCCGGTACTTACTCCGGTATCCCTAACTTGAGCAGGCTTAGGGCGTAAACAGATATCAAGGCATCCATAACATTGGCGACGACCATGCAGGGCCACCGGCACTTGTGAGAACTCTTCCACAACATCGGCCGAGGAAGCTCCGCCCGAAGCACCTAGTTAGTCGTCATTGGTGACCACTTTTAAAAGCTCTCAAAATACAGCGGGAGTGTTATGTTTCAATTGCCAACAATGTAGAGAATCTCTTTCTCAGTCGGATGCCCTGTTACAAATGTCAGTTTTTGCTTAGCCTAATCACAACCCCAACTTTACCCTGACCATGATCCGCGCCCGTGGGGGTTTCGGGGAGGGAGGCAAGCAAGGTTGCCGACCAGATCGGATAACCCTCCAGTCCACAAGGACCCGTGCAACGATCGACACCCTCGCATGCACAACTGATGGAATCATCAGCCAGAGCCAATCAAGATAGCATAGCACCGGGTTGAAAAAATGAAGGCATGCTTGTTTCGGCCACATCCCGAGCACTGAGGTAGCTACCTTTGCACTCATAGCCGCCTACACTGGGTTTGTCCCTGTACATTCGCAGAGATTTGCGTAGCAGTCTATCAAGGGATGACGATCGACGTGACGGATTTCATCAAGTGTTTCCGGAAGTTACTCTATTACGTACCTTACACGAACTCGTATAAAGTTTTTCGAAGGACATACTCGACGATAGAATCGACTCACGGAAACCTCCAGCACAGACCACAGTTGCACAAATTCCGTGCTAGGATACCCAGACCGGATCAGATACATCCTGTGCAAATTGATACGTCAAGAGGTGGCTAGCATTAGCAATCCGGGCTTCGGGTGTTGCTGCCGGATACATTCCCTTCCCAAGGGCGACAACGGTTGCCTCAGCATCTTGCATCCAACGAAGAGGACAGGTTCTATTGTGTGATATTTCGGCACCACGGCCCCAGACGCGGTAGATAGGCTGTAGTGTGCCATATTGTCGTCAACAACCTATGTCATGTGGTCACCCAAGGTATGTGGTTGCCGCCAGAAAGTACCTTCTTCTAACAAATTTGGTTATGAAGTACCTATCTAGGCCAGTGCACCTAAGGTCACGGCGAATTCACAATCGTCCTATTGGGCAATTTTGTAACTGGGGTATCATCCAATGCTTTCAGAAACCTTGGTTGCGTTTGGCCAACCCCCTGATTTTTACTTGGCTACCAATCCCAACTAATTATAGTCTATGCAAGCTTTACATCTCCGCTAGGACCGTACCAAATGTACTATGAATGCTGTTCTCACTCGGTTCGCTCGTTGCCTTTACAGCTTCTCCTCAGCCTTATTCAGCCATAATCCAGTGACAGCGTATTGCCAGGTAAGATATCTGGGTCACCCTGGCTGTCGGCCACCGGAAGCTCCGCCTGGGCATATGGCTAAGTTAATGGGCAGTCTAGAGGTGTCCCTCGTATAAGCTACGGTATTTCCCCATTTCATCCGCTCTTCGATCCTTTTGAAGATAGGCTCAGTGTTGCAGCTACAGCGTCATTGGTACATTTATAAGCGTTTTCCTTTTGTTGAAACAAATTCGCGATCACTTTACTTGCGACTGCGTAGATTCCATGCACTTACACCCTTCCCGGTGGCGACCGCGATGGTTTATCGACGAGACTTTCCTCAACCAGGAAGGTAGTCGGAGCCAGGGCAGAAAATTGACTTACAGCGCTCTCGAGCTCGGCTCGAACAATTTCAATGTCACCTGTGTAGCGGCTTGTAAGCGGCTCGCTTGAATCCGAGAAGTAGACTAATGCTAATGCTAGCCAACAACAGTGGGTTTCTTCACCAGCACATACCTCGTAATTGCGACCAACTCGATACTGCCAATGCTTCGCTTTATCTACTGGCCCTCTGAGCCCGAGACGAACACTTCGCATGAGACTGCGCATTTTAATGCTAGTGTCGCTGGTATTATAGTCGGAGGAGTATCTTTCGGCTTCCTGGCCGACGCTTTTGGGCGGAGGAAGATGTATGGCTTCGAGCTCATTGTCTTGATGTGTGGAACAATGGGTCTAGTCATGAGCTCAACCGGATACACCCCACCAAATCAGACTAACAATGAAAACACCGGGTCCAATAAATCCGTCTCAGGTGGATCTATGAATATCAACTCCTGGTTCCTATTTTGGAGATTTGTCTTAGGAGTCGGAATTGGTGGCGAATATTCTTTGAGTGCGATCATCGTATCTGAATTCGCACCGACTTCAAAAAGACCTCAAATGATGGCAACGTTGGCTGCAATGTTTAATTTCGGTGATGTGGTAGTAGCACTTGTGTCAATAGTGGCAACCAAGGTAGTGGAGACGCGACACACGTACAACCCAGCACGTCCAGAGGTGCCAGCACGAGCACTTGACCAGATCTGGCGATGGATCCTTGGTTTAAGTCTTTTTCCAGCTTCCTTCACGTCCATCGTGCGATTTACAATCCCCGAGAGCCCACGTTACACGCTTGACGTCCTAGACAACCCTCTCAGAGCATTCCACGAAACAAGCAGACTGAAGCAGCTCTACCCTGCACCTGAGATCGCAGAAGAAATGAACACAGCGATCGTGTCACAGCGGTCTGCGTCGGGCGACGTGGAATCTATCGCAAACCGTTCCCCCACGGTGGATCATGACGGTGACAGAGCACAAAAACCCACCATGAGACAGTACTTTTGGAGTGAGGGTAATTGGAGGTACTTGTTCGCCACTTCTGTGAGCTGGTTTCTCATACAGCTTGCGGAATCTTGTGCGCCCAACGACTCACAGCTTTTTGCGCTATGGTATGGTCCGACTGTGAAAATGGCTCCCACTACTAGCATTTTCTCAACCATAAGGGCCGCTAATATCCATCATCTCGTCCTCGGGTCCATAGCATCCACCGTCGGTAGCGTCCTCCTCATATTATTCATTGGTCGAGTCAATCGGAAAATGTTGACATGGGTGATGTTTCTGGTGACCGGAACATTACTTATTGTTACGGGTGTAACACTTTTGAAAACCATTGAAACGCCGATCTGGGGCGCCAACACGGCGCTGTACCCTCTTAGTCTTTTTTTCCACAATTTTGGGCCATCTACGCTTATGTTCATACTCCCAGCGGAGCTGTTTCCAACACGATTTCGAGCAACATGTTACGGATTATCTACGGCTTTTGGGATATTCGGGCAATCTCTATCCTCTCTTCTTATCACCCACGTCACGTTCGGTGAAGGCTCTGGCAGGATTACTAAGTCAAGCTCGCCTTGGGTTTGGCAGAGCTATATGTCTATGATCCTTGCCGTTCCCGCGTTTCTCGGAGCCGGCATACTGTGGCTATGGATCCCTGACCTCCAAGAGTCATCTGGCAAGAATAAAACTCTCGAGCAGCTTGCGGAAGGGAGGAGTCCAGCAAGATCCGGTCATGACACAGACTCAGGTCCTTCCTGAAGCATGAATGGTCCTGAAGAAGCGCTTTCCAGGCTCCTTCCAACGAAAACAAATGTTCGTGGAAGAAGAGGTCGTCTGGAAAGCTAGAATGCGATATCGAGCTTACGCGAAAGAGCGACAAAACATCGTTCTTGAGTCATTCGAGACAATGCAGTCCCTTTTAATTTTGATTTTCCTGCTGAGCCATGTCTCGAGACTGTCACCAGCCATTGCCCCCACCCCAGCAGATCGTGTGTGTCACCGACTGTCCCAACACGCCGCAGTCTTAGCACAAATCCGAACAACCTCTGAAAACGCATCGATCTTCTCTCAGCACGCTCCTCGTCAGCTATAAACTATCCAAGCCCGCCGCCTCGCTCATCTCACAATAGAAAACAAACGACGAGGAACGCCCCCGGATTCTCTCCTAGATATGTGCCTCCCAAAACTCCGCTCCGCAAGTGACGCCAAGACTGCATGCAGTAAAGTCTCCACACAAGCAATGCTTCTCTTCATCCTCCGAGGGCCCCACACTTGTATAGTGGCTCCCTCTCACCGCAAAAGTGCTTGCCGGAACGATGACTGGGAAGGTCGTCTAGACGCCCTTGAAGTTTGGAATTGCTGATGTGAAAGTTTTTACGGGTTGCCTAACTACTGTTGCTCCTATCAGACTTGACCATCACGTCGTCCCCTGGGGGCCGCTTCTTAGACGGACCCGATGCAAGATCGCAATGTCTTACGTGTGTCTCGTGTAACACCGGGGTATCACTGTAGTAGGCAGTAATAATGGAGGAGATCTGAGGTCCGACAAAAGTTTGAATACCATATGTACGTATATATTTGCATACAGCACAAAATTACCAAGACTCCTCCGACCAGGCCGCTCTTTCTTCACCCGCAGGCAATGCCAGTGGCAAATGTAAAAAACCATCCGTCGTACAGTCGACTGGCCGTCGAGAATCTCCCTCTCAGCTTGTTCCCGCATTTCTCTCCCGACCCGCTTTTTATACGATGCCCGTCCCTTCTAGAACAATCTCGATATCCTCTTCATCTCCCATATAAACCTCTCAGGGATCATATCATGTCGCCTCATGCTCAGAGGCATCATGGGTGAAGCCAATTTCAGAGACACCTCTTCAAGGCCCGGACTTATGAGCGGTTGATAAAACTCGATCAGGTAATCGTTTTGGTCTGGCACTTCCAATGAGCAAGGGTGAACAACATTGTCCACCACGGCTTTTGCAGTCGCGGGCTTCTGCAGGGAGAATCTGCACGATTTATGAGCGGCGACAGCTCGTTCTGTTCATTTGAACATGTTGGCGACAACTTGGTTTTCTCCGGTTGCTGTCGTCTAACGAGAAGGCACTGGGGTTGCTCGAGCGCGACTGGGCAGTCCCAGTCTTCAGCTTTTTCAATCGTAGCCGCGGACTGTGTCTTCCTTCATTGTCGCGGAATCATACGTAGATCTGTCGATCCGTCGATCCGACCGTCCCATCAAAGAGCGTTCAGTCGTTCGTGAATGGTGTCAGCCGGTAGCTGTTCATCGTTCTCATTCTTGAACGTGAACTTTTCCAAGCTATCCAAGTATTATTCGTCCTCCCAGTCTTTGGGCTTCCTATCATTGTAGGCCGCATAGTACAGATTGTTGATTTCTCTGTACGTAGACTCGTCCTTTGTGTCGATTTCAGTCTTCCTGTTGGTGCTGAAAGAGTCTTTGATTCAAGCACGGAGGCCCAGACCTGCCGAAATCGAGCCAGAGCCTCCCTAATACGGCGTTAGACAAGCTTTCCGGATTGGTCGGAATTTCTTCACATGTCGACCATGTTGTGTGAGAGCGTCCATATCATAATCAGGTACGCTTCCCATGTCGACAATGCATTCGGTCTTCCACCAGTCGTAAAGTCTGGATGCCAATTTTCTTCCTTCCTAGGGGCCGCAACCGATGGAGCAGGTGCTTGAGGGCGAGCCGGCTCCACTGATGCCTGACTGTCGATTTTCAGGCAATCCAAACTCCTGCGCATGTTCTAGACCTAGAAACCGGCATCGTCGTGCGTATCTGCAGCGACGCTCATGACTCCGTCTTCATTCTCAGAAGGGGAGTCATCCTCTGGCTTCGACGAAGATCGCGATGTTGATTATCTCTCAGTGCTGAACCTGCTTTGGGGTCCTCTTTGAGGTTCTTAGGACCCTGCTTTTGTTTCTTCGGGTTGGGCAGATTCACGAGCGTATTGCTGAACCCAGATACTGCCGCTGTTCTAAACTTGCGCTTAGAAGCGCCAGAAACACCGGATGAACCGGGATAAGAAATAGAGGAGGAGAACGAGGGCCTGCACAGAGACACCTCACAAAGGGAGTAGGCTTAGGAGCTGCCCTAATGGACAGTCGCTTTCGCCGAAAGCGGAGGGAGAGCGGATCCAGCAGACTGCTCTAATGGGCAGTCTGCCTTCACCAGGGAGGAGCGGACATGGGGAGTAGTACGAGGGTCACTGGAGATACCTCACAGATAGAGTGTAGGCTTCGGAGCTGTCCTATGGACAATCTCCTCAGCCGAAGAGAGAGGCTCAAGTGTTGTCCTATGGACAATCACTCTCGCCAAAGGCGGAGGGGGAGAGCGGATCCAGCAGTTGCCCAGGGGACAGTCTGCCTTCACCAAAGGAGGGGCGGGGGGAGGCGAGGGCTAGGAACTTACCTGCCTCGTGTTGATTTTCAAGTACTGCAGAGATAAAAAAGAATGTTTTGTGGGTGCCGCTAGCGCCATCACGTGCTTCGTCGCAATTCTGCCCGGACACCGCCTTCGGCCCGACCTATCCTCCGTGGTTTGGATGTCTTTCCCTTAAGGTACCTACCTGAGGTAGGCATGTAGGTAGGTCGGCATGGCTACCTGAAGACCAACCATCAAAAAGTCAGGTCCCTCATCCAGCTCATGCCTCGAACAGTCAGTACTGCTTACTTGTAAGCCTACGCAGGATTGACCAAAGACACAAAAATTGGCAGACAGCGAGCGCAGGCACACCTCGATATCACTTACTCAATTCGACTATCTGAAGTTCAACTAAGAGAGACACCGTTGTTAGAATACTAGCCTCCGCAATATCCATTCTCTCAATTTCCCTAGCGCTCCCTTCAAGCCAATTCAAAAGCTATAGAAAGCAAGATGGGAAAAAGTCAGCAGAAACAAGACACGATCACTTTGCGGAAACGCCTCTCCAGCTGCATAACACTCCGCTACAGGACGCTTCTGCGCCTTAATATGTCAGAGTTGAACACTACCTGTACACTTATTAACATAAATCTAACCTAAAGTGCTATAAATTATTATTGAATTAGAGATACCCCGGGTCGATTTCCTTTTTCCAGATGCAAATGTGGATATTTGAATGCTTTCGACTCTCAAATTGCTCTCGCCCAAGCTCTGTCTTCTGAAGAGTGACTTCCTCAATAAATATTGAGCACAAGAAGCCGACCACTCCAAAGCCCGACATTGCGTAGAAGATCGTCCGCATGGCCGATAGATAGGCTTGTAGCACAGGATGCAGGACTTCACGGGGGATGCCCGATGTCATTAATTCCGGTATGAAGCCAATAGCAGCATTTGCATCTTTTAGAACGGCGAGGGTGTCCGGAAGATCTTGAATGCTAGCTATCGAATGGCCGAAAACGCTACTAAATATCGTGGATCCGACGGCAAGCCCAACTAAGGCTCCGAACAGGCGGATTGATAGGGCGAGGCCAATGATAAGACCCGTGTCGTCGACTTTTGGCACACTTGCCTGCATGGGGAGGTGTAATAGCCGCATCAAGGCACCAATCCCTGCTGCCCACATGACTGGTATACCCATTTGCATAGATCTAGACGAGTCTTGGTCTAGAATGGCAAGAAGGCCGGTCCCCGTTGTCACCAATACCCAGAAAAACTGGATGGTCCATCGATAACCCTTGCCGATGGCACCGACCAAAATAACTCCACCGGCCGCTGAGACGACACAGACCACGCTGGTAGGGAGCAACGACACAGCTGAGGCGACTACAGTCTGGAGTTCGACAGCTTGGAAGAATAATGGTAGGTATTGCAGCAATGAAAAGAGCATCGATCCATACACGAAGTTGGCCAACAGAGTCACCTTTGCTGTTCTCGAACGGAACAATCGATACGGAATGATAGGGTTCTGAGGCTTAGCTTCATAGATGGCAAATGCAACCAAAGCCGCGGCACCTATGAGTAGTGGGAAAATAGTTTGCCATGCTTTCCAGGGATATAGAGTGCCCGCCCAGCTAAGAGGCAGAATGAAAACGGTGATCCCGCTTAAAGACAGAAATACGCCGCCCCAGTCAAGACGTTTCATGTTATCTTTGAAGGGTGTATCGATCCGTCGTAGACGGAGGAAGAAGAACACTAGGGGGAAAGCAATGCCTAGCAAGGGTAGGTTGATCCAACCAATCCACCGCCAGGAAACGAACGAGCTGAAGACGGCTCCTAGGCTGGGACCAAGGATAGTCCCAACAGCCATGGGTAGAGACATGAGACCGAGATACAGAGAGCGTTCCTGCAGCGTCGTGATGTCTGCCACGATAATCTCGCCTAAAAGGTCAAGACCTCCGCCTCCCAGGCCTTGAAGCACACGGCCCGCAATGATAGTGGGCATATTGCGGGCAAGGGCAAATACAAGTGAGCCTGCTGTAATGAGCAAGAAGGCGACATAAAGCGGCGGCTTGCGACCAAATATGTCGGAGATGGTGGTATACAGTGGCTGTGTAATGACTACACACAAGAGGTATGAAATGCTTGCCCAGAAAGACTGCAAGTTTGTGCCTCCAAGTTGTTCGGCGATGGACTAGAGTATTTCTTAGTAGGTTAAATCAGCAATAGAAAAGCAAAGGCCAGCTAAAACCTACAGGAATAGCTACAGCCAAACTGGTAGCATCGAGGGCCAAGACGAAGGCATTGATATTGAGGCCTAAGAAGGCCAGGTAGAATGCCAGCGGCCTCTGTGTCTTAGTCACGTTGTCGCTGGTTGGGTCGACTGCAAGGGGCTCATTAGTCTCCTCTTGCTTCCGATTCTCGGGTAGTGGAAGGTTCAGTGGTGGTTTGGGCTCAGTGCTCAAATCTAGCGCGGCTGAAGCCATGTTACTGACAAATGAATAGGTGTACTGTAGAGGACGTAAAGACGAGATAGAGAGAAGGTTATGTAGGCAAGATCGCGCTGCAGAATTAACATTCTTGGATATAACTCAATTAGCCCTTCGAATCTCAAGTAGACCGGTTTAGATATTTGTTGTAAGACAAGTCAAGGCAACACGCTGCCACAACTGTTCATTTTGTTGTTCCTAAACAAATCCAGGCCCAATTACGGGTCGCTTAAAATGCAAAAGTAGTTAGGGCATTTTTGGAAAAGGCAAGGATCTTTGTATAAGGCCTCACCGCCTTATTACTCTCCGAACTTTCATCAAGTTCACAAATTGATCCACCAATAGAATTTTTAAAATCCAGGCCAACCAATGTTTCGAGCATCTTTGATTAATCACATCTTAGAAGCATGGCATTTAGAGTACCAAGTCCACCTAGTCCAAAGTCCCCCAAAGAATAAGCAAGGCGACTGGGCGTTCGTGAGGAGACGTAGATAAATCCCTCACACCAACAGAGAAGCAGTCGATCAACCAAGAATCATCATCTTCCATCGCCTGCTCTTATCCCACCATATGCCGGCATGGGCTTTGACCCGCAGCACAGAGCTTTGGAGAGAAGATGCGGACAGCTTCTGTCCTCGACGTTGGGATGGGTGCGATTTCGATGGGCATGAAGCGGGTGAAGACCAGATGAAAAGCTTATTATACCATAGAAGTTCTCTCTAAACAATCTCGATATCCTCTTCGTCTCCCATGAGACCCTTTCAGCAATGATTCTATGTCGCAATGTGCTCAGAGGTCTTTCTAGAAATATCTAAAGTGAAAGGAATCTCCGTATTGAGAATCAAGCCTTTGCAAAAGACTTAACTAATTCATTTAGGCACGTGTGGCCCTCGCGCCGGCCCGAAAGCCGCCTTCGGGATCTGCCCGGAAAGCAATCGCTGTTCTATCGTCCGAGCCTTCTTCTGACTTCTGTCGCTGGTAGCGTCCAAGGTCTTTTGCCTGTCCCCCTCGGCCCCACGCTTTCTCTTACCAGATGCAACTGGAACAGGCTTGCTGCGCAGAGGCTCGTTAGGAGCAGCTTGCTCTGCCTCCGGCTTAGCACGCTGCAGCTCCTTTTTTCTCAGCGCCGCAGGAGAGCTACTCCTACGGGCACTGTCGTTGGGCGAGATGCTATCATCAGAAAGCTCACCGTCAGCAGAGGACTTTACTTTATGAGATTCCAGCTTCTTGGAGACATGAGAATGCCGCTCGTCGCCATCAGATGTATGATGGCGGACTGCTTCTTTGCCTTTGCCCTTGTCTTTTTTGACAGTGGAGACGGTGCTCTCCGGCGGGTCTCCCTCGTCCCTCTTTGCCTTCTCCTGCTTCTCAGAGGCAGGCTTTGAGACTGATATCGTCCCACTCGCCACTCCATGATTGATATCGAAGCGTTCCTTGAGAGCTCTCGTCAAATTCTCAAGCTCCGACCCCGCAGTCTCCTGCGCCTCGGGAGCGGAGCCTAGAGCTTGCTCTGCTGCAGCCGCCTGCCTCAGGTCAGCTTCGAGACGTTTCGTGAGATCTGCCGATGACTGCCTAAGCTCCGATCGCTCCTGCTGGGTTAAGTGGGTCGGCAGGGTAATTTGGACCGGACGCGACATCTTGGGCGGGTCGGCTGCTAGAAGGCTAGGAAAGAGACCGTCAGAATCCGTCCCTTGGATACCGGTCTGTTGCTTCCGAACTTGGCGAGTCAGTCTCTTCTCCGGTCCTGATGCGGCCCAATTCGTAATATCTGGGAGTGGATTTTGCTGGACGTTTTGCCACTGGTCTTCAGCCCTCTGTTGAGCCGTCTGGATCTGCAAGTCCTCTCTTTCTTTGCGGAGGCCGACATTCTCATTCTGGCAACTATTTAGATCCTCTCGAGCATTGTCCAGGTCCCGTTGCATATTTGCGACGGTCTTATCAAGAAGGGCGATTTGGTCTTTCATACTCCCATACCAACCGTCCTCAGCTACCCGTGTACTATGTTGGGAGTGGAGCAACATGACGTCTCTGACCAAAGTCGACATGATCAAGGGCTCTTCTCCTCGCGCCACCCTTTGGACACTGGCTAAAGTTTTCTGCATTTTCGTTAACCCGTCATTTTCGGCTGGTTTGGCGGCTAGCTGCTCCTTAGCCTCCTTGAGCTCTTTCTGCACCCGGTGGTTTTCGCCATCAAGCGAGTCGCATTTCTGCCGGACCTCGCGAAGATCATGGTTCAAGTCGGCCGTCTTGTTGCTCCAAGCCTGTGCATCTTCCTTTGCTTTGGCCCTGTCGCGTTGGGCTGTATCTCTCTCGCCCTTTACCGTGAGTAGTCGTCTCATGAATTCTTTACCCATATCGGCCTTTTCCTGCTGGCGAGCACTCTTGCAACGCGGATCTTCGCACAACGCGGACAAAGAAGAAGACTCCTGCCCAGAGGGGGACATATTGGGAGAGAGAACGTGGGCCTCCCAGAGACACCACACAAAGAGAAGGAGACCGATAAAGTTGCCCTGCGGACAGCCTTTACCAGCGAGGGAAGAGGAGAGTTTCCGGTATTGGTTGCCCTATGGACAGACCAACCCAGAAGGACGGCGGGAGCTTGACTCCAAAGGAACCAGGCAGGCACAGCGTAAAGGATCGTTTTCTTGATCGCAGTTAAAAAGAAGGGTCTCATCAAACTGTAAGTCTTGATGTTGTAAAAACTCAAAATTTTGGTGCGAGAGATGAAATTTCACTTTACATGTCACTAGCGCGTTCAACGTAAACACGCGGTGGTATAGAGCGATACTAGTTACAAAGAAAGGAAGGAACCTAAGGGCTCAATCACACATTTCCACACTGATGGACCACCGGTTCTATCGTTTATAACAGCAGACAGAGCCGCTTCCACGAAGCCAAAGTATCAGCTTAAGACGATTTCCATTCCAGTTTCTCACCTGAAATAGTCTCATTCCGCTAATGGTGACGCGAACTCCATCCCCCAAATGCCTCCGCTGTAGCGTGAGCGGAGAACTTTCTCCGCCAGAAAACCCTGGCGGGGAATCGTGATGCGATACAAATCCACAGGCAGCTCTCGACCGCTCCACCCCGTGTTCACCCGCCGATTACCTCCTCGACTTTACTTTTACTCACTCTTATAACCGCTCGTAAGCGCTTCAATTTATCGTTTTCGTAGAGTAACTTTTTCTTTTCTTACCGAAAGAAAGCGACAAACCATTTACCAAGCCGCCGGCACTGCGAATGCCTATGACCCGTGTATTGGGTGTGCAAATTTTACAACGCTGCAGCCATGCGGAAATCTATCATACAGATGCGCTGTGCACGCGTGTGGAAGGCGGAGGCTTGGCGCCAAGCCTAGGTCAACGTGCCACCTCCACCACACTTTCCTCCTTGAATATTTACCTGATGTCCTGTCCAAGTGAGAAAGAGAACTCAGATAGATTATGCATCTTCTCACCACCCTTGCCCCCTCTTTTCTCTAATCCCGGACGTAATTCACACCGTTGACCCAACGACTTGGCAGGCAGGGGGTAAAAGACAAAGTAGCGACGACCCTTCGGTCTCGGAAGCATGCTGATTAGTGGCCCAATGGTGACCTCAGCCACCCAACCATGAACCATCTTAGCTATCGTACTGCTGCAGGACTATTTGGGTTGAATCAGCATTCCCATTGACATGACAGATCTCAATTCAAGGACTTTACCTATCACCAGAAGCTTGGATGTAGCTTCGTAGAAGACGGGGTTCGCGGACCTACGGTAGTACCAGGCCAGGAGGGCTCTTTTCCCAGGAACCGCTATTCCGGGGGGTGGGGCCCCCAGACAACCACCCCATCTTACACCTTCATAATCGCG
Organism: Pyrenula aspistea; assembly: GCA_021030945.1. Lineage (NCBI taxonomy): Eukaryota > Fungi > Ascomycota > Eurotiomycetes > Pyrenulales > Pyrenulaceae > Pyrenula > Pyrenula aspistea. Next base: position 155,653 of record JAGFML010000076.1, read on the forward strand.
ATTCCGATTGCGAATGCATGCCCGTCATCGTGATGAGGTTGCTCCTTTATCTTGAGCGATTTGCTTGACTTGCAAGTCGCCAAAAAGCATGCAAGTTCCACGCGGCCTTACTTAGGCCTTATTTGACCTTCATCAATTCATTTCTTTGATCCAGCATGATTTCTGGGCTACCGAGCAGAATTTCGATATGTCCTCGGCTGGAGGACTAGATACCAGTTTGTTGGTTTTTGTAACAATTCGAATCGTCGGTCAGCAGCCACTCGCTATCCCCCCTCAACTGCTCGATACCCAACACCTTACTAGTGGTGAAGCGATTACTCATCTTCGTGATGTTCACAATTCCAATTCCTAACATCGTCGCAAAAAGTTGCTCTCACTGGCAGGCATTAACAGCGTCTCGGTTCAACACAAAAAAACGCGAGCAGTGTTGCTGCTTAAACTCAGAGTTCCTTTACACTCAACCGATGGACGCTTTCGGGTTACATGATGGTCCCGAGGACAATTCAAAATCAAGAACACTGTCAATGAGAAGCTTATAAAGCTTGAGGCAGTCGTCTCGCCGTTTCCAATTAATTCTATCAGGCATTCGCTCCTACATACACCAAGTTCCCAACACAGGTTTCTCGTTCTGTACACTCAATCCCCAAGATGCACAACGCTCTAGCATCCAAGTTCCTTGTGCTGTTAACCTTGACAGAGTTCGGCCGGTATGCACAAGCTGGGCTTGTCCGTCGAGAAAACGCACATCAAGCGGCTGAATTCACCGATAGCTGGATCAATCCAGGGAAGCAGGCGCTATGGGCGAGGGACACCGGCCCTGTGTACCAGGACATCGCCCAAGGTACAACCGGCGATTGCTGGCTGGACGCCTCTCTCTCAAGCGTCGCTTACGCTGACAACGGTCGCATCACATATATCGTGAAAGATCAGAACAACGACAAGGGCGATACCACTGTCTCACTCTGCGCCAACGGTATTCCTGACTCCTATACGGTTCGAAAGCGAGGCATTCGCGACATGAACCCCTCGTATAGTAACGCCGCCCCTTTTGTGACCGGCGGCAATTACGTGTGGCCTGCGGTCATGGAGGACGCCTTCAAGGCTTACGCCAAGAAGCACGCCGAGCTCAAAATGAATGAGCAGCTCGACGGCGGAACTCCTCAGTCTGCCCTCAACGCCCTGGTGAGCCAATACATATAATACTTGCACACAGTCCCATGATTACCCTAGTATGACCTGCTGACATTGTTTTGTTTTCCTCTCCAAAATGCAGTACGGCAATGATGCCAAAATAGAATACAAACCCCTAGACGGCGCCAAAGATGACGATCTCTGGACGGTCTTTGAAAATGCACCAAAGAAACCCGCCATTAGCGCCTCCAAGGCCGACGGAGACAAGCGGTCCTTCGATAACGGAATCATCATGAATCACGCGTACACGGTCATATCTGGCGATAAGGGGAAAGGCGTGGTGACCCTCCGGAATCCATGGGGTGTTGTTTCGGCAAACAAAGACGGCATTCCCAATAAAGGGGGAGCAGGAGTAAGTTTCCGTTGACGGATTTTTATTTTTTCTTCGTGTCACTTTCCATGTCCCCCTCCTTCTCCTCCGTCTTCTTCTTTGGGATTCCCTTTCCATGACGCTTTTGCATCCTCCCCGTAGCTCGTTTATACCAACCAGCTTCTCTGACTAACCTCGCGATCAGCTCACGGACAAGGGCAACGGTGTCTTTGAGATGAGCTTCGATGATTGGAAGAAGTACTACACGGACTTGACATCAGTCGTTCAAATTGGGTAAACCGAGTACAGTCAGCGTAGGTTCGGCTACTATAGATAGAGGAGGGGAAGGGGTTTCGCCTTTTTGGGGTGGGCATGTAATCTCGCTATCATCGTTCTGCATAGGACCATATATCGATAGATTTTTGTGCATGTAGGCATTGATAACCACTTTCCTGAAGATACATGTTATGTAAATTCGAACGAAAAAGACAACCCCCCCCTCACCTCCGTGATAGTTCGTATAAGTAGGCCTCTTAGTGACCCACAAGCTCCTTCATGACCGCATAAGTCATGATGTCCGCGTTTTTCTCTTCCTTTTCTAACCCATTTCGCCACCGACACTGGGAGATCTCCCCTTACATTTTTGCGACCGCAGCATTGCAGCGGAAGTCCTTCTTAGCCCCAGACTAACATGCTCCCAGTGAGCAGTTTCGTCGGCTCAGTCTTTCGCGTCTTTATCTATCGCACTGTCCACTTTTGCCTTGCTTGGGCCTTATGCAGCAGCCTCGCCGCACTAATCTGTGTAGAGCCGGACAAGGAAGAGGAACTACCTTATGCTAGGCCGATAACGCTGTAGAAGATAGAAAGCAGGCGACTCGAGACACCGCAAGTAAAACGTGATGTGGCAAAACCCGGCTGCAAAGAAAGAAGGAACCCAATGACTCATCAATCACACTTGTCTAAGGAACGTTCATAAGATATGGATGAAGGCGGTGTTTGGCGGAAATTGCGGCCAAGCACGTGATGGCGCTAGTGGCGGCCACAAAACATTCTCTCAAAATGTGAATCCCGATTTTATCTCTCCTTACCTCCCTCCCCCCCTCCCCGGTCAAGGCGACTGTCCGTTGGGCAGTCGTTGGATCCGCTCTTCCCCTCCTCCCTCCTCTCGTGGTGAAGGCAGACTGTCCGCCGGGCAGTCGCTGGATCCATTGCCGGCGAAGGTGACTGTCCGCTGGGCAGTCACTCAAGCCTATCTTTCTTTTGTGAGGTGTCTCTGGGCAGGCCCTCATTCTCCTCCTCCATGTCTTCTCTCGATTCTTCCGGCGGGTTTCAGGCCCCGTCCTTGAATCCAAAGATCCATTTCCGCACCTTTCACCGCAGTCGGAGGTGTTCAAAGACCATTGACACTTGAAGCAAGGGCGGAGGTCCAGAGAAGAAACTGTCTTGAAGGGAGGATGGAGGTCTAGAGAAGAGACCGTCAGCGGCGGAGTTGGTTGTCTGTACGAATCCCTCTTCCGTGGAGAGCCTTGTGGGTCACAGCAGGGCTACACCTGTGCATAAATTTGAGGATTTGAGGAGATAATTGCCCGTTGTAGCAGCAATGGAAGGCCAGAGAGACTTGAAACACTGCTGGGGAAATTTGTTTATTTCTGTTTTAGGTTTTAAGGGCTTGTACATTATCTAGGGCTTCTTGAGACGTCACTGACCGTTTGATTAAATGAAAATTGGCTTGGAATGTTGTCAACTACTAGTACTTACTAATACCGCCGGTAATGGTACTCGATTTCGTAAATTGCCACAATTGAAATTGTCAGAGTCTCCGTTGGTCCCTCCATCTCTGTTCGTTGAAGCCGTCATCGCACTTGTCTTAACCAAAATCGTTGCTGCATTCTAGCCGGCGGCATCTTCTCTTCGATCTTCAGCATTTGTCTACAGCATCTGTCAGTTACGTTCCAAATACCCATCTCTCGCCCGTGCTCGTGTTCTAGCAAGTCGGTAACCGGGACCCCAATCGATGAGACGAGCTAGTAATGCGAAGAACACGTAGTTATTCACGTTTTTAATCTTGTCCTGCGGCCTGAGAGCTCGAACAGGCTTCCACTGGTAGGCGAAGCCAGTTTCGTCGAGAGACGAAGGCATGTCCTCAACTGCGTGCGTTCGGAATAATTAGGCTTTTGAATTATCTCCAAGTGGGGAAGGGATTTAAACTAACATTTCCACGGCGGTAGGTGGTATATCTAAAGAAACGGTTCTTAGTGAGATGCGAAATACTCACGTGTGGTAGGTATATGGTACGAACTTCATGTAGGAGAGAACTGGAGAATTGATACTAAATCAGGTACTTATATAGTCGATACAGTCTCCCTTTATTGACAGATACCCTTGTGTGGGTTCTTTTCAGATAATGTACCTTCTACACGGACCTCGCGGAGATCCCTGGAGCAAGAAGGCGCGATGCGAGCTCTGAAGAGGGCATGCAGTGACTGCCCCCTGAGAAACAGAATCTTTTATGGCATATCAATTTAACCTCAGAAATGACCCATCATCTTCCCCTCCTCCTGCGATCCCCCGCTCCGCTCTCTTGTCCCCCTTCCTTTCCAAACCTTCTCACCGCCGAACGCCCGTGCGGAGGGCCCCATTGATCCCACCCGTTCCAAGCAGCTCTCGAAAACCCGATTAATGCCTGCGTGCTTATCCACTTCTTGCACTCCAGCCATCCAAAACTATGCATACCCCGAGACCTGATTCCAAGACCAAAAAAGCCGATCCAGAACCTGTCCCCTTTCCATTCCAGACCAAGCCCACCGATGCGTAGAGAAGGGCGCTCCTCACCTCTACCGGCACGTATACGTTCGGAATTTTGCAATCTAATCGGTGCTGACACTCTGTACCTTGGCTCTGCGAGCGCGGTGAGCGCGGGGCTGAGAATGTGCAGGTTGCGCAGGTTGCGCAAGTTGTGCTCGCCCTCATCGACCCCGTGCAGCACCGCGCTAACTGCGCATGGTTGGATGAATGGAGCGTGCTTTTGGTGAGGAGGGAGGTGTCTTGAATGTATTTGCTTATAAAGTAGTACTTTAGCGATAGAGGAAGAGGAAGAGAGGCGAGAAAGACAGAAATGTAGCAGGAGGGGAGAAATTGTACATGTACAAACTTGAACCGAGGGTGGATTCTAAGGCCGGAGAACCACGAATCGCAAAATAAACTCTCTTTTGCGCATGGCAGGGTAGCGCTGCATCATGCTCTCGATAAAATCAAATGAACGCCATAGGATTGACGAAATCTCTGCATTCGAAACTTTCAAAGCGGCGCAAAATGAGTCAGAATGAGCCAATCTCACTTCATTCTGAAGCCCCTCAAAGTGTGTCAGCGCGAGCATAATACGAGAATCCGAGGATGCGAACACTACAGGTAAAGGTATACATTTCCAGCTGAAACTTATCCAACTTTATCTCACGACGGCAAAAAGGTAGAATTTCTCCTTCCTTCGCTTCGCTAAAAAGCGCACGATCGGAAGAGGAAGGCGCGCCTGGGACACTTTGGGCCGATCTTGAGCGGTAAACGCTCCACTAACACGTAAAGTTTACCTGGCGGGCTCCAAGTAAGTATAAAAACCATCTCCAACTTAGAAGATATTATTTTTTTAGGGTAGAAAAACTTGATACCGCACAGCCTGTTTTCCCCACATTTTTCAACGCTGCATGCGAATTTACATGAGGAAGGTGCAAGCATTGAGGTTCTGTGGTGAGTGGGTTGTGCCTTCCTGTGCAAGACTTGGGGCTAAAATACCGAAGTAAGTCCGGAGTTGTTCACATGGAACTGAGAATTATAGAATACTTAATAGGAATAATCTAAGTGAAGCTGTATACGCTGATTCTCTCTATTATTTGATTTAGGACGTAACGGTTACGCTAGTTATGCTAATTGCGCAGGTTGTGCAGGTTGCGCATCGTTCGCGGCCACCATATAATAGGAACTATTTCCAGGCAAATGCGTCAATTGGAGTATTCACTACAAATCCTGAGTCTAACCATCAGCGCCATTTTCTCCCAAAGAATCCAGCTTTTCTGCTCCTCCCATCTCTCCACTAGCTCCACTTTTGCTTCTAAATCGAATGTGAAAAGCAGCCGCGCAAGGATTAGACGCATCTCTAAATAAGCAAGATTGCGGCCGAGACAGTTCCGGGGACCAAGAGAGAAAGGATTGAAAGCTGACTTGGGCCCTGGAGAGGGATCGTCGGAGAGCCAGCGCGAAGGGTCGAAGACGGAGGGACGATCAGGGAAGTTGAGCAGGGACCGGTTCGAGGCATAGCCTGAGGCAGATACGTAGGTCTGGGAGGGGAAGAGTGTTAGCGTTATTCCGGGACATTCAACAGAAGAAAGATATCACATACGCCGCCAGGAAGCCAATGCCCAGAAATCTCCGCGCCGCCATTGGGCACCACACGGGGCATCCCCAGCGCAACAGGCGGACACAAGCGAAGCCCCTCCTCGATTACCGCTCCGAGATATGGCAGCGTTATGACCCGCTGGGCACAGATTTCGGACTCGTGCCGAAACGACTGGCGAATCTCCTCGGTTATCTTCATCAGTGTCCGTGGATTTGTCAGTAGGTTTCTGACGATCCCAGACAGAGCAGTGGCCGTGGTTTCGCTTCCGGCAACAACAAGAACCCGTAATGTCTGCTCGATCTCTGGGACGCTCATGCCTTTCTCGTCGTTATAGCGAAGGATGTAGGTCATGAAATCGTTCCTCTGAGCGCTGGCCACTGGACCTTGGGCAAGGCGGCGATGTATACGCTCGTCAGCCATGTTGGAATGGTCGTTTCTCTTCTTGAGGAGCCTTTTAGGCAGCATCATCTTCACTGGCTTGTCGAGGCCGAAGAAGCGTAGTGCAACGAAAAGAGCCGCTGCTTTGAATTGTGCGAATAGTATGGACACCCAGGCATGGTAGCGAGAGTCATGTAGACAACTGAAGGGCTCTCCCAGGCTCAGATCGCCGACAATGTCAAAAGTGGTGAAGTTGAACCATTGAACGATGTCCACTACGGATGTATCCGGGGACGAGGCGCATTCTCGAAGTCGGTCAATGAGTAAGTCGATGTAGGAGAGCAGGAGATGCTCTTGTTGGGCCAATGCTCGCTCAGAAAAGGCATGAGAGAGCAGGCGGCGATAGCGGCTGTGATCGGCATCACTGGCACTCAGAATAGAGTGAATGCCATTCTCAGCAGGTGCCATCCACAGTGGATTTTTGGGGAAGTTAGGTCTTCCTTGTTGATGGCCGTAGATGTCATGCCAAGCTTGTCCGTCGATGAAGGAAAGCTCATTTGGAGCCAAGCGGACAATGGGGCCATAACGTTCGTGAAGCTCATGGGTGCGTTGTGTCAAGCCTCCCTTTACGAGACTCCAAACGTAGGGGATTCGCGAGACGGCCCAAAGTCGAGGGCCCGGGAAACGAGATAGGGAATGGAGAAATAGATTATGGAAGACGGTAAGAAACGCGTACTAGCGAGAGGATCAGCCATCACGCGTATATATCGACTTAGGTACGTGGACTATGACGCACTAAGATGGCCGAAACAGAAAGAGCAAGCAAAACTGCGCCAACTGATATGTTCTGAAGCATGTTGGTCATTGAGATGGAAGGGAATTTCTTGACGTGGAAACGAAGATCAAGGTTGGAAATGCAGGGAGATAATATAAGAGCTGTTCAAGGATCCGTGGAAGGAGAAGACATACGCGAATCAGAAAGGGTATCTTGCGGCTGCGGTCTGTTTCGACATGCAGTATTTATTAAGCGGCGTTAACCAACAGGAGATTAGATCATTATTGACGCACGAGGCAAACCCTCTGCGTGGGCAGCCGTTTCCTGTGCGACCAAGAAAGATGTCCTGCACGTCATGAGGCACGGGCTCGACAAGGCTGGAGGAACTACGTCAGTAAGGTGTGCGCCACATTCGCTATAGGCTTCCAAAACAATTGGAGCAATGACTTTAGGCGAGAAGCGGGCAATGGCTAAATCAAATCATGAGTATTAATATGGAATGTGCTGCATTGTGTATCACAGAGAGAGCAGTGGCAGGCATTCAAGTTCCGCCCTTTGATCGACTGATTAGACAAGTTGGTACTGTCCGCAAGGCCAGCCGTGCATCAATTGAAGGTAGTCCGAAGGAGTGAAGCATGGGAAAACGTCTAAGGGCGGTGGGGTTTGTTGAAGGGACCCCGAAGCCAGTCTTATCGTAATGTAAGGACCCAAAGCCTAGGAAAAGTACAATCGGCGAAGTTCTACAACAAATCTTCAGTTCTCTGCATGCAAAAAATCTAGCAAAATTGATCTCGACGATCTCCAAGACCATTTTGCATCAAGTCATCCATAAGTTGAGATGCATGCCGAGAGCTAAAAGTATGTCGTTGCTCGTGGACCGGATCAAGACGCTAATCTCGAAAAAGATAAACTCATCACCCTATTAAACATCGTTCACGACGTGGCTTTTAGTCAATCGCTCCTCCGAGACGAAGCCGAAACATCGCTCAGATCGAGATCAGAGGTCAATCTGGTGGGCTTTTTGATCCTTCTCACGGACACCTAAGCATTATGACATCAATGGTTTGTGCTTACAAAGGATCTCACGCCCTTTCATTTGCCTGCTATCGAAAGACTTCTATCTCTCCCGGGGGCCAAACGCCATAAGCAGATGGAGAAGTCCTGAACGCACGATTTGCGGATGGAATCTCCGCCTCCTCCAGCCTTGACTCCAAGACTCAACATGCCGAAAGCGAAGCCGTGACAGATTCAGCCCCAGTTGATCTGCAAAAGCCTTAAAGTAGGCTGACAGTTGAAGATACGCTCCTCTATCAGGTCCGCAGGATGCTACCGCTTTCCTCTTAGGGTATTAAGCGAACATTGTTGCTCGGGCGTTAGGAGAATACCACGGGACCCGACTGACTTTGAATACTCGACAGCCTCATTAGCCCCCAGAATTTCCCGTGCGAACCGGTTCATGTGCAATCACACTTTGCTATCAGATCTTCGGTTAGGATCGCGATTGACAGCGCAAACAGGGCGAGACTTTCCCGAGTGGCCACTGTACTGGCCCTTCGGCGGATCTCATGTCACTCTTGGCCCATATCAGACGGATGTCAACCTCGATATGGCATTTGTACCTCTTAGCCTGCGCCTCGAACTTGCAAATCTAGCGAGTGATGTCGAGGCACCGGGAAACATGCCGACGCTGGTAGTGACTGCGTCAGAGCCTGGCAAAGGGACATGGTAGGGGAGTTCCATATCATCTGTTGGTCTCGACGTTTGAAACCCTCTTGCTCTCAGTTCGGTGCATTCGCTTTTGTCGCTTTGCAAAGTCTGGCGAGAACCAGAGCATCGAACGTTGAATCTTTCATCGGGAGATATCCGCTACGGATAGCTATTCACCCCCACTTGAGAATGGCCTCTACGTTGGTATCGCTCACTGCTGGCCTTACACCTGCACAGGTTGCTTCTCTTGCAGACCAAAACCACGATGTGGAGGTCTACACCGTGGCAAGCGTCTTCTCAGCGCTGGCAATATTGGCCGTTCTTATGCGGATCACTTCAAGGCATATGAAAAAGGTCGCTTTCGGAATCGATGATGCGCTCATCGTCTTTGCTCTGGTATGTTGAACCTGCGTGTTGCCTGCTGAGTTTAATGCGCGACAGATTATATCACTGGCCCAGGCTGTTTATATCTGCATCGGTAAGTGCTAAGTCTTAGAACTTCAAGTTCTTGATGCGTGCATGTGTCGTTAACAGCTCATCAGGAGTGCGTAATTACGGTCTTGGGCGACATCTATGGACATTGAGCAAGGAGCAATGGATGAACTTCAACAAGGTAAGCCTATATTTATGGTAAATGTTCTTAAATTGACCGTCTCCTCAAAGCTTTGGTATTCCGTTGGCACGCTCCAGTGCACTGGTCTATTTCTAACGAAGATATCCTTGTTGATACTCTACTACCGGATTTTCATCACCGCCGGGTTCCGGCTGGCCACAAAAATTCTTGGAGTCATATTGATCTTCTGGTGGATTGGGACCATACTTGCAGACAGTCTCATCTGCATTCCGGTTTCGAAACTCTGGGACCCAGCTGTTCGAGGGCACTGCGGGAACAAGCAACTCGTCGCCAAGATACCTCCGATGTTCTGGATCGTCACGGATCTGATGGTTTTACTAATGCCGCTGAGAATGGTTTGGAAGATGCATCTACCTAAGGTACAGCGGATTGGACTGGCATTGATATTTCTGTTGGGCGGTTTGTCTGTCTCCCCAACAGTGCTGATTGCACGACGAGTACTGATGTTAAATGATAGCGCAACATTCGCTAGTTGCTATCGTTACGGCCTACTATTCTACCAACCGGCTGATGTCACATGTATGTGTACTCCCTACAATCATCCACATCCTCCCCCTTGCGCCTGCCGACCAGCATCATTCCAGCTGGGACTCGTATCTCCAATACTGACGCCCATCTCTTCCCCATCTCCAGACAACCTCATCCCAGCAACAATCTGGACCATCATCGAGCTCGACGTGACAATCATAACCGTCTGCCTCATCGTGTCCCGGCCCTGGCTCCTCAAGATCTACCCGTCCAAGATGGTCACCGCCATCCAAAAGCGGATCTCCACCGCGCGGAAGTCTTCGTCGTCGAATGGCAAAAGCCCGCAACGCTGGCGCCTCTTCAGCACCTTTGCGCGCCTCGACGAGAGGCCTCCCGCCGTCACGGCGGGGTCGATGGGTGGGCCGTTTCAGTTTGATGTTGAGAAGCAGATGATGACGACGGGCTATCCGGGGACGGAGCGAAGCTTCCGGATTGTCGGAGGGGCGGGGAAGTAGTGAGGACTGGAGAAGTGCTGGGGGTTACAGGTCTTGGTGGATGACATGACCTAGCCTAACGGGGAAACTGATAGTACACGATCTGTCGGTATTGCCTTTGGTCTGATGGCATACTACCCATTGCTGTCTCGGGAATTCCTCGCCGAAATGCCAGTTCCGTAATAACGACAATCTGGTATCACATTGAAGAATGGGTTTGGCTGGCGTTCATCGCGCATGGCTCTGAGAAGCTTAAAATTGAGAATGATAGTATCTAGAGTATTACATTAAACTCTCGATGCGAGGAACAGCATCCAGAAAGACTTTTATTGCCTCGCCGACAACTCTCCGAGTCAAAAGAGCCTAACGATCTCCACAGCAGTATTTCATAGAGCATGGTAAACGCTGAGATATATAGGTGCCGCTAATAGCCAAGTCAGTGTTTTAGAATCATGATGGCTAGAGCTCGCTTATATCCAATGCCTACTGTATGACTTACTCAATGCGGGATGCTACAATCCGACGTGCACAATTCCTTCCAACCCTTCTCCCTGTCATTGCTTCACGTCCAACTTCAACAGCCTCGCAGCATTCTTATACCCAAACCCCTCAAACTCTTCCTTCGTGAACAGCCCGCTCTTCTCAACCTCCTCCACAAACCTCTTCCCCGTCTCATTCGTGGCAAACGGATAATCAACGCTGTACATCACCCTCTCCTTCTTCACCGTCGCCAACAAACACGCCAACGGCGGCAAACTGAACATCCCGCTCGTCGTGAACCATAGATTCTCATCCCACACCGTTCTCAAGTCCCTCTCATGCTTCCCATACATCCCCTTTCCACCATTGTCCATCCTCAAACACCGATCGATCTGGAACGGCAACATCTCCCCCATGTGCCCCAGCACAACCTTCAACCGGGGGAAACGATCAAACACACCCCCAGCATACATCCGTAGAAAATGCAACCCCGTCAACGCATGCCATCCGAACCCAGCGCTCCCCAGCCATGCCTGCACGGGCGACGCCGGATAATTCCCCTTGTACAGCAGGTCGCCCATCCCGGGCGTCGGAATCGTCGGGTGAAGATACACCACCGTGTCCAGCTCCACCGCGGCCTCGAACAGCGGCCAGAACCGCTCCGAATCGAACCAGACCTCCTCCCCCAAGTCCTGATCGAGGTGGTTCTCGATCAACGTCCCCACGAACCCTAGCTCCCGCACGCACCGCCTTAGCTCCTCGACCGCCGCCGCCGGCTCCGCGACGGGCAGCGCCGCGAACCCCGCGAACCGGTCCAGGTGCGCGTCGACCGCGGCTTTGAGCTGGTCGTTGGCGGCGCGGCACTGGTCCGGGGTCCCTGTGCCGGCGTTGTGCGAGATGACCTGTTTAGCGACGGCGCCGGCGTCCATGGCAGCGAGGCGGCCGGAGGAGAGTTCTTTCAGGGAAGCCCGGGTCTGGTCGGCGGCCATGGCGTTGAAGAATTGGGCATTTTGGGGGGAGGTCAGGAATGAGTCCGAGGTGTAGTGCTCTTCGAGCGTGATGAGAGGGATCATAGTGGAGTTGATGATATAGCAGGGCAACAAACACAAACACGTGGGGTCGAAAGAGAGTAATGAAATCAATGAAATCACAAATCAATACAGCCGCCTTAGTAGCAAAGCACGAGTAGTAAGAAAAATTGTCCGCCGCTATAGAAACAAGCTTCAGCCCTCCCTTCCTCCCCCTCTCCAGGACAATCCTTCTATAAGTCCGCGGCACCGGGTTTCGGTTCGCTAGCTCCATACGCCATGGGTTAAAATGACCCGAGCGAAACCCTGCCTTCCATACCCGTTCCATCTCCCTTTGAAACTGGGGGGATGGCGAGGCTATGTGAGGAGGAGTAAGGGAATATATGCAGGAAGGATTGAAGCATATACGATCGCATCCGCTCGCTATTCAAATAGTGTCAATGTTGCAGGGATGTCCTACCATACCGCAAAGTTTAATAGCATTGGGACCCGCTCGATTATTACCGCTTTTCAAGTACTTTTGCATATGCTTCTATCGGGAACGCACTAGTCTTGTGTAAGACCTTGCAAAGAAGCATTGCGCACGTCTTCGTGTGATTATGGTAAAGGCTTGATTCGTCATGGCGTCTCTCGATGGCGATGGGGAACGACAGAGAAACACTTGGCATCCATATGAATCTCAGGGTCCTCGTTGCTCGGTGAAATACTGCTGTGCAGGTTGACAATGCTGTTTCCGTAGAAAAAATCTCCGGTGTGCTGAGAAAATCACTGCGTCTTGTAAACCTCGCTTTGTCCAGATTAGGTAACTAGGGCTCAGGGTCATAAGGACGGTACAGTAAATCCTCAATATAAGCAACCAATCGTCAGTTTGGTTTAAAGCTCAAGGGAGCTCTGAAGAATCGCTCTCAATTTCAGCGCGTATTCTCTTCTGTGAAACGTTATCTTGGAGGTCGTCGAGTCGTTTTCTCCAAAATCGAGATCCGTGAGACAGAGACACTCTTCTCGGATACTGTTGCTTATATCGAGAGTTTACTGTAATGATTCACGCTACGTTGAACTAAAAACTTGAAACCAAATCTTCCTCCCAAATCACCAGGCGTCCGAACGGATCCCACTATGAATCTTCAACGCGGTATATATATTTGACGCCTCTGGCCTCGCCGTTCTTCAGCTTCTTCAATCCTTCCTCCACACCCGTCAAACCCCCTGGGATCACCTTGTGAGGGTGGCCACTGTATCTCCCGTCCTGTAGCATTCTCGGGATGTATCTTGATAGAACATAAGCAAATTCCTTGTCCGAGGAGACTTCTTCCTCGTCTGCCGGCTGACGAGGCATGCCTTCCATGTAACGCCTAATATGAACCGTTCCAACGTATGTGTAGATGATATCCACTCCTTTGGGAATCTCTGGCTCGTTGTAGCGATTAGCCCCTGATAGTACCGAGAGCTGGCTTCCTTCTGGATCGAGCATCTGTGCCACATCAACCCATGATTTGTGATTACTGTACGCGTCAAGAGCATGACGAGCCGGTGGGAAGGGCTTTAATGCCCCCGCAACCCCCTCCTTCATGTCCTTACCGTCCTTACCGTCCTTACCTCCTCGTGAGATATAGGATATTAGCGCGTCTCCAAGGCTTGGATCGAGTAGGGGCTCAACAATAGCTGCGCTTGAGCCTGCAATGGCGATGATGGGGTGGATGTTAGAGGCCTTGGCGAGCTTGACAGCGGAAAGCCCAACGGATGAAGATGCGTTGTAGATTATCAATGGTATCGGAGGGGAATTGGCAGGACGAGGTGACCATGGCGGTGGGAGACTTTGGCGACGGAAGAGCGAAATTGCTGCTGTAAAGGTAGTTAGAGGAATTGTCGCTGCTTCTGTTTAGCTGTCAGTCAAGAGTTCCACTAGTAATGGTATGGCATAACAAATTGTGATCTCGAAAGCGGTTCAGCGTGGAAACGTTTCCATGAAATACCCTTTGGGAGGTCCTCGAGATACTTCGACCATTTCATTCACCCTGAAGAAAATCCTTCGGAGATCTGGGCGCAGTATCGAGAATTAACTACATTTGATACTGAAATCACGAACCTTCAAAGCTGATGTTTTTAGGAATGTGGAAGACCGTATGGTATGGTACGAGTGCCGATTCAGCGTATGTGCCATGCGGCGTCATCATTGGGTGAAAGCCTGCGACCCTATCTCCGATTGCGAACTCTCCTGTGGCAGCTGCTTGCGGTCCCATAGCCTCAACAATGCCTGCGGCGTCATCGCCGCTGTTCATGGGGATGCCTTTCGTCAGGGGATGAAGCCAATCTGCATGGACAACATAAGCGAAAGTTCACCTGTCTAAAAAGGTACTGGCTTACCTTTCACATTGCTGGCAGCGACCTTGACTTTAATCAGTATCTGATCTCCCTCGGGTTGTGGTACTTCGACATCGTGGATTGCTGTGCTTGCTCGTTCAGGGAGGTAGACAACTTCCTTCATAGCTCAATTAGGCAAGGAAAGATGCTTAAGATCAATGCAAGGGTATAAAATTAGACCGCGAGATACTCAAGGAATTGACTCGCGGACTCGCGTCCTTAAATGAAACCTAAAGCACAAGAGCTAGAAGATGAAAACTGCTTCTTATAGCAGGAACGCTGGCTTCCACCTGCTCAATCAATTCAAAGGAAGCCGAGTATTATGTCTATGATGTTGCACCAGCATGGCAAGCGCCATCAACGTCGCTTTTATGCCCTGCGCTTAGGGCCTGAGTCGATGCAGCATTTGTAAGCCTGGAAGGAGAAGTTTCGCTGATACGGCTCATGCGGCCGCATTTTGTACAATAATAGTTCCCGGGTCCTCAAACCTAATTGACTAAGCGATGAAAGTGATTGGGAATGTTTCACCAGACTACAGTAAAGTCAGGGGATAAGCAATGCGCCCTTCTTCCTACCTGTCTCACGCCGATAGGTGGTAAAGCAACGTCGATGCGCTCAACATCTAGACTGCATAACCGAACATCGTTGAGAAAGTCGTCATTGCATTTTCGGCGGACTTGTTTCCTCTTCGAAAATTAGATCTTTGTGTTAATAGTCACTGTATGTGATTTGGCGGTGATCGCCGGTGAATGTGATTGCTTCTGGAGCGGCTTCGGAAAATTGAGTCATCGGCGAGAGATCCACCCATTGTGCCTCGCGTTTAAGGCTCTTACGTCACAAAGCATCTTACCATCAAGACTTGATAATTTCAGTCATTTCCGGGCTTCATAAACAATCCAGGATTACAACGTCGAAAAATTCAATCGAAGAACGACATGGCCGACAAGCCGAAAGAAAACAGTGATCTTCTCCGGCGGCCGCTCTACCTCTTCGATCTCCCACAGGAAATACTTCTGACTCTCGCACGACATAATGAACCATCGCAAAGCACAATCGAAGCTATCTCTTCCCCGGCCCCCGTCTTGGATGTCCCAGAAGGTCAAAATGCAGTCTCATCTTCAACATCATGTACTCTCTGTCAACTAAGCTTTCAGTCCGTGGCGAACCAGCGCGATCATGTCAAATCGGACTTGCATAGGTACAATCTGAAATGTAGATTACGAGGCACTAAAACGGTAAACGAGGCTACCTTCAATCAGCTTATTGGGGATCTTGACGAGTCAATATCAGGCTCTGAGTCCTCCGAATCATCGGACGAGGAGGGCTCTGGAGCGAAGTCGGGAGATTCAACCTTGACTTCTCTGCTTAAACGACAAGCCAAGATCTCACAAGATCATGGAAGTGAGCAAAATGATAGCCCGAAGCGAAAGAGGGGATCTGGCAAACCCCCACTTCTATGGCTCACAAGTCCCAAGCTCCTACCAAATACACTTCTAGGAGTATACACAGCGATCTTGACTTCCGTAGAGCAAGAGGAGGCAGAACATCATCTTGTCGAAATGATTCGGAGCAAACAATTGAAGCCCATCCCAGCCAAGTCAGGCAACAATAAGCAAGTGGAATCTGGCAAAGAGCCGCCATCTACCATGCCACAAGTGTTCCTTTGCATGATCGGCGGTGGCCACTTCGCGGCCATGATCGTATCCTTGGCCCCTTCTCTCGTTAAGGGTGCTGGTGGACATGAAGAGAGGCATGCTCGAGTACTTGCCCACAAGACGTTCCATCGGTATACCACCCGAAGAAAACAAGGTGGCTCACAGGCTGCGAATGATTCGGCGAAAGGTGCTGCCCACTCAGCAGGATCTAGCCTCAGACGATACAACGAAGCAGCATTGGAAGCAGATGTACGAAGTGTCCTGAAGGAATGGAAAAAAATGGTCGACGACAGTCAGTTGCTGTTCATCAGAGCGACAGGCTCAACAAATCGAAGAACGCTGTTTGGCCCATACGATGGCCAAGTGTTGCAGCACAACGATCCTAGACTGCGTGGCTTTCCGTTCAGCACCCGACGAGCAACACAGGGAGAACTTATGCGGTCATTTACCGAATTGACCAGGCTCAAAGTCAGCACAATTTCCGAGACATCGCCCGAAAGTAAAGAATCCAGTACGAGCTCGCCTCCGCATGACAAGACCCAGCCGAAAGAATCCCCAAAGACGAAATTAAACCCTGAGGAAGAGATGGCTGCATATCACACGTCGCAGCTTACTGCGCTGATACGGCGTTCGAAAGCACCGGCACTCTTGACCTATCTGACAAAGAATTCGCTTCCCGCGACTTATACGTTCTACCCTCCAGATGCCCACTACCATGCTCCTACTCCGCTACACCTCGCCTCATCCTCCAATTCCCCAGCATTGGTTTGTGCCCTTCTAACAAAAGCTGGCGCGGATCCAACGGTCGCCAATAAAGATGGTCGCACGCCCTTCGAACTTGCCGGGAATCTGACTACTCGTGACGCATTCCGTGTAGCCCGGGGTATTTTAGAATCCGAGCGTGAGGGCAAGTGGGATTGGAGTCGCTCACGAGTACCGTCTGCTTTGACTCAGGCTCAAGCTGACGAGCGTTCGCAACGAGAGAAAGCAAGCACTGATGCAGCTGAAGACGAGAGACGGAAGACAGATTTAGAGAAGCTACGCAAAGAAGAGGAGGATGCTAAAGTGGGAAAAATAGAGAGAAAAGTAGGAACAGGGAAGACTCTGGGCGCTGCAGTCGAAAAGACTGGATCTGAGAAAAGGGAGGAAGAGGCACGAGGCATGACGCCAGAGATGAGAGCGAGACTTGAACGGGAAAGGAGAGCCAGAGCGGCCGAGGAGAGGTTAAAGCGAATGCAAGGGAATAGATGAGCGGGAGCAGTTAGTCCATGCTAAAGTCGTTGAATATGTCCCTGCGGTCTTTGCTCCAACAGAAGTGTGTCACTTCCATTGCTCTATTCCGCACTCAGGAGGTTGTTCCTGTCTACCTAATGTACTTACGAGGCTGCTAGTAATCGCCCACCTTCTCAAGAAGGACATGAAGGCGTTCACCGATGGATGGTAGGTCAGCTACAACGAACTAGGCCGTACCTCTTCTGGAGACTGTACTGATACAGTGTATCCCCGAAATGCATACTGACAGTGAGGAATACCATCGCCGCTTAAGGCCCCGGCTGATCAGCCTTACCACTCCTCGGTCTCGGGCAGGCTAAGTGTCTCCGGAAATGGTTCCGCCCCTAAATGTGTATTCCGGCCCTGACCCCAAATATACCAACAGGACTTCTTACACAGTCGGCATCCACCCAAGGAAGCGCCAATTATGGCCACTCCCGAGCATAGCTTTCCAATCGGCTGACAGAGTACCTTTCCAGTAAGCCTGGGCTAACATTAAATCCATGAGCTTACCGTCTTGCGCAGTCTGCGGCACCTTGCTCCCAACAACTGCGCCACTACTCCTCGTGAGAGACGCAACATAGAGACAACACCACGTCTTCGCTCCTCGTGTTGCTTTCACCGTGAGGCACAACGCCCATGTCGCGGATGTGGTAATACCTGCTTGCCCTCTTGGCGAGGTATCCCAGTGGAAGATCTGACTGTGCGACATCTTTCTCCCACCTATTTTTTTCGACCAGCCCGCAGATACTGCTCCCTCGGGGCAGCCCACCGGAGGTTCTAACGCAGCTTAGCCACACTGGCGGTCGAACTTCGTGATCCCCTTCAAATAGACCCAGTTGGTGTAAATGTTCCATGAATATGCTCCCCGATATTTCGTTCGGTTGTTTCCATTTATCTATGACCCTCTTTCTGAACACCTCTTCGCTGGTCCCTGTGCGCTCTCCCTCCACCCGGACCAACACGGTCACCATCGTTCGTTGAGAAACATCTAGTTATCACTTACATCTTTACTATTCACGATCTCTCACGCTTCTTCCTCATCTATCTCTACTATTACGCTCCCTCAACATGCACATCTCCCACCTCCTAACCATCCTCCTCCTCACCGTCTCCGCATCCGCCTGGACCGTTCCCGACGACGTCCCGGACAAGATCTACGTCGACGGCCGCGACGCGCGTGAGCACCGCATCCTACGCATCCACGGCAGCGCATTCGACCTGTCCAGCGACTCGCGCAGCGTGCCCGTCCCAGAGGAGCCCAAGGGATGGCTGTCGTGGTTCAACGGACGCAAGGCGGATGAATTGAGGAGGGCGCTGGAGTTCCAGGCGTAAGGGAGGCAATGCAATGCAATGGGAGATGATTTCAAGAGCGACAGTAAAAGATTATATGAGAAAGTACTCGCTTTTTTTGCTCCGGCTGCGAGGCTGGAGGCGGAAGTGGCGTGATCCGGTGACCTAAGGATTTACCGGGGAATTATCGACTCTTGTTCGACGAAAAGCGCCAACCCAAATTTGAAACCATGCGCTCCACAGCAACCGCGGTACGAAGCTGATCTGCCGCCTCTGTTGCCAGAGCACTGGATACCAAACAAAAAGGCATACCCAGCGCACGGGGAAATATAGCCCAGCGAGAAGCCAGAACCCCCTGACCCACGCCGTGTGGGCAAAGACGAACAAAGAGAAGAAAAGGGAGGATAAAGGCATGTCTAACGCCGACTCCCAAGCTGAGACGAAAGAGAAACGGGATCTCGAAGCGCGGAGACGAAAATGTGTCCGTAGAAAAGAGGCATTCATCACGCGAAAGCAGACAGGGGGAGAGAGGACTGGAAATCAAGGGGGGAACTTCCGAAAAAAGCGGAATGGGATGTCTTGGTTAGAAAAGCAAAAAATGAAACCATCTTGATAAAGCCAACGCGTGACGTCAAACAGAATTCTATACGAAATCAAATCAAAATCAACTGTAATGTAACAATGACTCAGATTTTGTGAAAGAATAACATGCTCTCCAAAAACACATGCTCCCCCGAAACGGCACACACTATCACTCTCATACCATCACCCCTTAAAACTTGAAATAAACCATACTCTAAAAATCCCATCTCCTTTGAAAATACTCACTCCCCTTTCTAGTTGCCTTCCCAAACCCCTCCCCTCCCCGCCCTCCCTTCCCTTACCCGTTCTCCCCCCCCTCTCTCCATCTCCAACCCCCCAACGTTCATCTTGAAAGAAACCACCCTCAATGAAACCTACTGACGTTTTTCTTTCATCCCACCAAGGCGCGGCGATGGATAAGGTCCGGGCCACAAAAAAAGAAAAAGAAAAAGAGGAAAGAAAAGAAGAAAAAAAAAAACGAACAACCTAGGAAATAATAATAAAAATCGTCTCCTCTTTTTCGTTCCGGATGTACCAAGTCCCCTCCCCCCTCCCCTCCGCCAGCCCAAGGGCCACATCACTCCCATCTATGTCCATGAATATTTTGGTGTTTTCTTTTCTTTTACCCTTTTCCGGGAATAGGATGGGATGGGATGGGTTGAGGAGGCAACCGGGAGAAATGTTGGCAGGGATGGGGACGTGAACTCTCTTCAACCCCCCCCGGGGAGGGGGGTGGAGGGAAGAACAAGAAGCCAAGTAGATGAGATAGAGGGATATTGCAAAGCGAGACTGTCACACTCTCTTCAAGGCAAAGAAAGAGGGTGCGGAGAGAACGAGGCAACCAATAGAACCAGAGATAAATACGACGGAGAGAAAAATGGGTCATTAGATATCATATAGAATATAATTCGTATTTCCCCAAGACTTTGTCTCGTCTCGGGTCAAGGCTCATTGCCCCCCCGTATAGGGCCATACCCTCTCTCTCTCAAGTCACACAATAAAAATGGCTCGAATGCAGAAAGTGCCGGATAGAAGTCGAACATGATGAAAAGAGAAAAGAGAAAAAAGATTGACAGCCAAGTCCGGGCCGTTCGTGCTAACCTCCCTATGGTTTTCAATCGCTCGTGCCACCCAATCTATTTCGTGTCGTGTCATTGCGTCCCGTGCTTGCAAGGGAAGGCTGGCTTTCGTGTAAGGGATGGTCATTTGTTATATGGATTAGAAGCCTTCCTCGCCAGCGCGGCAGACCTTGATTTCACGGCCCCACTCCGACTTGAGTACCTGAGAAGCTGTGATGCGACGGCCCGGGTTAGGATCGAGGATAGAATAGATGACGTTGCGGCAGCGGGCCTGTGGTGGATTCTCTTGTTAGCAACACTGATGGAAACAAGTTGGAAACGGGCTCACTCACCCTGTGCAAGCTCTCAATCGGCGCGTATCCATCATCCGCCTTCCTACCTTCTAGATAGCTTGCAAAAAACTCGTCCTCGTCCTTCCGCGCAACTCTCCAGAGGTGTCTGCCTGTGCGCATTGCCATGTAGATCACACCGCAAGCCCAGACGTCAACAGCGCGAGGATCGAATTCACCGCCGTGATATTCTTCCGGTGCGATGTATGGAGCACTACCGCAGAGACCAGCAGTCATATGGGCTTCCTTCTCCCAGGCCATGCGGAAGCACTCGCCATTGCCGAAGTCGGTGATTTTCAGAGCGCCGTGAGTGGTAAGCAGTAGATTCTCCGGTTTTAAGTCGCGGTGAGCAACGCCCATCTCATGCATGTATTCTACTCCACTCATGAGCTGCTTGAAATAACAATCTGCCTCTGGAACGGCAAGACTTGTTGCAGCAAGAACCAGGGTGTAGAGATCGCCGCCAGCGCAGTATTCCATGACCTCGCAATAATCGCCCTTGGCGTCTTGAAGGAGGTCTAAGGTGTGTATGACGTTTGGGTGTCGGAGGGAAGAGGAGATACAGAATTCGGAGGTCAAGCGTTTTTGGTATTTCTTTGGATTCTCCTGCGGCCGGCGACGGAACTCTTTGACAGCGTATAGCAGCTCGGCTTCTTTTGGTTTGGGATTTGGCTTGTGAGAAATACGGACTATGCCAAAGGCGCCACGACCAACAACCTCCTGGCATTTACCATACTTTTCAACAAGAGAAGCGGTAGCATTAGGGCCACCCTTCTTGTCAGTCGCAAGCTTGTCACGCTCCGACTTTAGTTGGTCGACCCAGGAAGACATTAGGGAGAGTTGTTGATCGTTCTCATTTGCATGGTCTTTCTTCTTGCCGGGTGTAAAGATGTCCCGCACCATTTCAGACAGCTTCTCGTTGCGTTTGATTTGTTTGAGGTAATGCGAGTGGGAGCCATCTTCATGGACCTCGAAGCGTTTGTGGGGCGGGGATTGCAAGGAGTCCCGCTGACTGTTGGCGACGCTCGGTGCGCGATCCCTAGTCGTGCCGTCCTTCTCTGAATGAGCATCAAGTTTTGCTGGTGGAGGCTTGGGAGCTGGAGGTGCTAAGACTTCTGCTCTGCGGTCTGGACTTTTTTCTCTCGTTACATCGGTGTCTCTCGGTTTCGCAGACTGCGAGAACATGCGCGAAAGCCTTGCTGTCATCTTGGGCTTTTTTGGAGGAACGGCGCCTCCGTTGACGGAGAGATGAGCCGTGTCCTCCAAAATTCGTGTTATCTCCGAGCCATTTTGAGATTCTTGTGATTGAAAAGTCGACGATGAGACAGACGGAGCAGGTGAAGGGTCGATTTGGTGATTCATGTGAAACGAGGTGGATTTGCGGGACTGGTGGTCACGTCGCCTCAGGACGCAAGCCCAATTCTGCGACAACTCACGAGATGCAGGTGCGATTAAATGTATGGATATCCGAAAAAGATGCGTGAATGGGAGAACGCCCAAAGGGACGAACCCCGGTTGTGAAGGAAAATCCTCCTCTGAAGGGTGGTGAGAGCAGTGGCGACGTGGTATGGGTTCCGAGCGCTGGGCAGGCAAAGCGACGGGTTATAAGTGGTGACGGGGTGGCGGCAGGCCTGGCAGCTTCCCTCGGGGGCAGTGCTCTGGCACCCCGACGGGCGTCGACGCTGCTTACCAATGTACCGTCTGTAGGCTGGGCGGCCAAATCATCAACACCACCCTCACGGCCGACGAAGATCTTTCCTGGCGCTTGAATGTTGCTTGATGGTTGGACAGGGTGAATCTCGATTGTGACGGGCGCATGCAAGTGTCGCTTTCAGGAGAAGACACGCAGAGTCAACGAAGGGGGTCGGAGGGGAGAGACGCGAGGTCTGAGGGACACCAGGCTGCGCCTAACTTTTAGGCCTCGGAGCCGCCCAGGGGGGCGCTTGGGAGTTCGCGTTGTCGGTAAGGAATGACCGATCTAAAAGCTGTCGCACTAAGAATTCTCTCCGTCCAATTTACGTCGCTTTGGGGATAGCCACTCGACGACCTTCCCACAAGCAGAAGCACGTACATCATCGCGGGCTTTAGCCTGCCCGTCTATAACCACGTTTCAGACACGTGCTTCTGAGATTCGCCTTTGCCAGGCAGAACATTCACGATCCTTCCCCTTCGTCATTTCTGGAAGATGCAAGTTGGACCCCATGTTTTCAGATTGATGGAAGCAGTGAACTTTCTCGGGATCTCATTCAACTCGGCTCAAGCATGTCCCTGCAAATCGACCTGCTAACGGCCACGAGCCGGCAGTTCCAGAGTCCGCATGAAAAACCATGAAGCATAGCAACATGAGTCGAAGATGACCCGACCCCATGATTCGAAGGACAGCCCCAATCATTCGACTTGTCTTCTCATCTTCCCTGGACCTGCTTCCGGTTCACTTTCGTCGATGGTGAATATCCCCATTGCCATGCAGACCATAGCTGCTTCGACCAACGCCGCGGAAAGATGACGAACCCACTTCAAGCAATCTTCCATCCACTCAAACGACCTTTGCGCCCCTCTTTCACGCCGGATGTCAAGTCCATTTGTCACTGCTCTGGGGCCTCTCAGAGCTAACCTCGGGAGCCATGCCTTGCTTGTTTCTAGCTGAGCGGCCCCAGATCTCCTCCCGAACCTAGACGCCCACCTGTTGTTTCAAGCTTCCTGGGCATAACTAACCTGGTCCTAAGCCTCTCGGACTGCTGTTGGGACTCGAGTTGTTTGCGAACACTGCCTACTATATTGATACAATGCTGATGCGCTCCCAAACAGGCCGTGGATTCTCTGCTCGGCCGCCCCCGAAGCGGGTTCGTGAACGAGGACATTCTTCGCCGACGTCAAGATGTCTACTCAACACGACCGGGAAGCCACAGGGCAGCCCCGCTTAGCCACGGCAATAAATCCCTCATACAAAAGCTCGATGGCGCTAGCGTTGCGCATCAGGGAGAGTGGTCTAATGGCGATGGGAACGCTGGTGTTGATACTAATTTGGTAGCATGAGCACGCGAGATGCCCGAGGCGCGCATATCCGCCGAGATAGATATCAAAATTCTGTACAAGAACTTCACATGTTTGCTGCACTTCTCCTTCCATTTTGAAAAGGCCTGCTTCGACATTGTGTAACGCGAAGTAGATGCTTTTGAGAGCCAATGAAGCCGGCACGAGCTTGCATGATGAGTTGGGCGCTTGTTCTTCACCGCCGCTCTCTGCGGAAGACGGTGAGGTCGAGACGCGTGCAAAGGCTGGACCATAGCCAGCGTGTGCCTTCACGGTCGCTTGCAGGATACAGTTGACCTAGCTCTCATGCCGTTTTGTCTTCGGCATCAAACTGGCTCGGCAGCCGAAGAGGAGCTAGAGATTTGCTTTTTTTTCGCTGTTGGATCTCTGCGACTGACAACATCCCCTCTGTGGAAAATCTTCAATCCCAACATTCAAAGTCGGTCAACCAAAGCAGCGATCTCCTCCCGCTTCAAGGCAAAGGTCGGGTTAAAGCCATTGGGATACCGCCAAGCTGTCACTGGTCTCATCAAGCTTTAGTGTAGCCGGCTTCACGGTTGCTTGCCGGCGTCAAGCTTTCAGGAACTGGCAGTAGCTGATAAGAGTCTTGGTCAAAGCTCGCGCTTGGGGAAGCTTCGTGAAGGCTTAACCGCCTGATCGCTGGGGAGCTTTCGTTATGTGAGAGGAGTCTCTCCGCACATGAGGGCAGCGGGCGACGATGCGGGGTAAGGCCGGGATGGTACCTTATCGCCGCCCCCGAGCTTTCTCCAAGGATAGCAACACTCCAGGCTTCCATCTGCCACTTCGTATGGCTCTCAGCCGCAACGGCGACTAGGGTACGGTGACTCTGAAATAAAGCCACAATGCCATCATTCCCTCGACCCTTTGGCAACAACGTCATTGCAATGAAAAGGCTACAATGAGTGCCTTTTTCCACAATCCCTTTCTGTCGCTCACTCCGATCCAGGACTTGACTCTGTATGTTCGAAGCAGGGACCGGCGAGCGCAAGCTCAAGCCCACAAGCAGATGACATGTGAGTTGGTTCTTTTTTCCGCCTCCTTCATGCACGGTATCGTTGGTGGCGTAGAGCCAAGTAGCAAAACAAACACTGATCAGCACGTTGCATCTGCAAAATTGTTGAGCGTCATTTTTGAACGTCATGTCTGATCGTCTATGATACAATCATTGGATCGCTTCTAATGGTCAATGAAAAGCAACTCCGTCCTGCTGCAGCAAGACTCCAAACATGTCGGCCACATCAACCATCGTTTTACAATCGTCATCGGCAACGCCAACCACCGCCAGCACATCTTCAAACCCTAATCCACCCGACTACCTCGAAACCCTCCAGCGCGACGGCTTCGTCCGCATCCCCAATCTACTCAACGAATCCGAAGTCTCCAAACTCCTCCAAGCCAGCATCGATGTAACCAACCTCGCCACCTCCGGCTCATGGCCACACATCCGCACCGTCCCCAAGCAATTCCCTCCCTGGCCCTCCACCCCTCCCCCATCCGGAATCTGGGGCGTCCAGCATCTCCTGCACCCGGACATCCCCTACCGCTCCGCCTTCGCCTCCTGCTACTTCCACCCCACCCTCCTCCGCCACATCAAGACCCTCCTCTCCCTCCCCACAGATGACCCCTCAAGCACACAGTCCCTCGTAATGGAGCTCTTCAACCTCCTCGTCTCCCCCACCGCCACCCAAGACTTCTCCCTCCGCTGGCACCGCGACGACATCCGCCCGGACCTCTCCTCCGCGGACGAACAATCCCAACTCGACGCCAAATCCCCCGGCGGCCGCCAGGCGCACACGCAATACAACATCGCGCTTACTCCGGACGCCTCCCTCATCGTGATACCCGGTTCGCACCGGCGTATCCGGACCCAGGAGGAGAGGGACGCGGACCCGTACGCGCCGGAGCTCCCTGGCCAAGTCGTCGTCGACATGCAGCCCGGGGACGCGGTGTTCTACGACAGCAACATCCTGCACCGCGGCGTGTACCACGCGAAGGCCCCTGGGGAGGTGGGGCGGTACACGCTGCACGGCTCTGTCGGGATGGCGGGAAGGGGGGAGGAGAGGAGCAGGCAGGTGCTGCAGCACGCTGTGGGGGAGTACGTGGAGCGGGAGGACGCGAGTTTCAAGGGGTTGGGGTTGGATGAGGAGGTGGAGGATGTCGCGGAGGGGATGAGAGGGAGGCTTGTCGAGATGGGGCGGGGGAAGACGGAGGTTGGGTATTCGTTGGAAGGGTAAAGAGGGGAGCTCCCCCGGGGGGGGGGGGGGGGGGGGTGGGGGGTGGGGGGGGGGGGGGGGGGGGGGGATTTGTCTTTGCCTTTGTCTTTTGAGGAGGGAGGAGGTGGAGGGAGCGGTGGCGGGCGGAGCGAGGATGAGA